>CAJHQQ010000295.1:0-240615 GCA_905132885.1 Moricandia moricandioides
GACTCATTCTACATTAAATCATCTAGGTTGAAAACAATTCAATTTTAGTTGATATAAATTTACATTATTTACAAATGTTTGTGGTTACATGATTTCTATTTTTCCTCT
This sequence comes from Moricandia moricandioides, assembly GCA_905132885.1. NCBI lineage: Eukaryota > Viridiplantae > Streptophyta > Magnoliopsida > Brassicales > Brassicaceae > Moricandia > Moricandia moricandioides. The sequence goes on from CAJHQQ010000295.1 coordinate 109, forward strand.
ATATAAATATTTTTTTATTAATTTTATAAATTATTTTTAAGATTTATTGTTTGAGAAGACTTCTAGAGAAGTCTTCCGAAGAATACGTACATGGAAGTCTTCTAAGAGAAGACTTTCGGAAGACTACTGGACGACTCACGGAATACTTCCGGAAGACTTCGCCATTAGGCAGGAATTTGAATTTTATTGAAATTCAAGCGGTAAAATTGTAGAGTTTTCTGTGAAGTCTTACATGAACTCTTCTACTGCATTATATGTTAGAAGACATCCAGGGAAGTCTTCTGAAAGTCTTCTGAAACCCTAAATCAATTAACTAACCAAAAACACTTCTTTAAACATAAAATAAACTTAGAAAGTGTTTAAAATCATCTTATTAGAGAATCACTAGCACATATTCGTCAAATTCAAAAAATAAAAAGTTAAAAAGATAAGATTTCAAAATCTACGCCTAAAACTACCTACAATACTATCACATATGTTACTAAACCCTAAACCAATGAATACCATGACTCATTCTACATTAAATCATCTAGGTTGAAAACAATTCAATTTTAGTTGATATAAATTTACATTATTTACAAATGTTTTGTGGTTACATAATTTCTATTTTTCCTCTATATAAATATTTTTTATGAATTTTATAAATAATTTTTAAGATTTATTGTTTGAGAATACTTCCAGAGAAGTCTTCCGGAGAATATGTACATGAAAGTCTTCTCAGAGAAGACTTCTCTAGAAGTCTTCTCACGCGAAAAGGTTATTTTGGTAAAATTGAATACAATTTTTTTGTTTGTTCACAAGGAGTTTGTTGTATTTTCACTAGTCTTTTGGGTTACTTTTGCATTTGATTGAATTTGAGATACAATTTTGCATTTGAATCAAGTTTTGTGTCATTTTTAGCAATTTCCCCAATTTTATTTTCTTGTTTTATAATAAAATCTTAGTTAACATTGATTTATAATAATATTATATTATCAATTATGAAATTTATTAATGTGTTATTTTTTAAAAAACATTTAAAATTTTAAGTAAGCTTTTGTTAGATTTTTTTCTCAACAGATTTTGCTATAATTAAAAAATAAAATTTAAATTTAGAGTTGGTTTAATATTAATGTAAATAATTAAATATTTCATGTTAGCTAATTTTTTATGTGGTCCTACTATGACTTGTTAGTAGTAGATAAAAATAGGACCCTAAATTTATAGATTAGATTTGATGTTTAAAACCGTTGTATTATGTAATACAATTTTTAATTGGTTCTTTTGTTTCATTTAAGTGATATTTTCAAGTGTCTATCTACAAAATAAATGCAATTTGATGTATTAAACCATTGTATTATGCAATACGCTTTTTTATTGGTTGAATTATTATAGTTATTGTTGTTTTTAGATAAATGAGATAAATTGAATAAAAATTCATAATTCTTTAATCGGCATGAAAAGGGCTTAAAATTAATTATTTTGAAAAAAGATGGAATATTACTAACACATGCTACCAATGACACTTTTTAAATGCTAAGAAGATTCATTTAAAATGTCAATACACAAATCACAAACTCTACACCATCCTGATCCTTATCTGTAAACTGTACATTCGGAAGATAGTAGTTAGCTCTTTTGTTTCCACTGTACATCACTAATAAAATACTACAATTACAACTGACATAAAACAAACACAAAATATGTGTATGTTATTATCTTTTTGTGTAGGGGCCTAGGTTATATGTCTCTTTGCTTCTCTCTTTTGAAACATAAGATCTGATGGAGAGCCAAATCGTCCCAAATAATTTCGTAATTATTGTCTAGTTACAATAAATAAATTTCATTAAATCCTAACTATCGATAGTTGCTTAAAATATAAGCCAAAAATACCATTTAATTACGAAAAGCGACATATCTAACACCTAAATTACAGCCTTTGCCATTACCATACACATCGTTTTTGTATCTTCTAATGATTCTATTTCTCTGCCCGAGAAGGCAAAACCTCATAACTAACTTCCTCTCTTCTCCTCCATAGCCACATCTCCATCCATAGGCTCAGATTGGATCCGAAATGGAGCCATGGGTAGACGACTTGGCTGACGATTTACAGAGTGTGAGCTTTACTTCCGCCGGAACCACCGTGAATCGGAGCACTAGCTCCGGCTCTCACTCATCCTCCTCCGCCGCAGCTCTTACTCCGGCGACATCCTTCTCCTCCGCTAAACTCCCTCCCTCACTCAGATCGTCTCTCTCCCTCTCCGATCTCCGGTTCCGTCTCCGCCTCGGCGCCGGAGACATCGGTTCCGTTTTCTTAGCTGAATTCAAATCCGCAACCGCCGTCGAGTTACCGCTCTTAGCCGCGAAGGTCATGGATAAGAAGGAGCTCGCGAGCCGAAGCAAGGAAGGTAGAGCGAAGACGGAGAGAGAGATTCTCGAAACGCTTGACCATCCTTTCCTCCCCACGCTTTACGCCGCCATAGATTCTCCGAAATGGCTCTGTTTGTTGACGGATTTTTGTCCCGGCGGCGACCTCCACGTTCTCCGTCAGAAACAGCCTTACAAACGCTTCCACGAATCAGCCGTCAGGTAACCGCCGTTAATAGTTTCCGTTTATCTCCATAAATTCAGTTTCCAAGATCATTTAAAAATAAGGCTGATGTGGGACCCACCAGATGATCATTTGTCTGGTAGTTAACACTTAAACATAACAGAGTTTATGGCTTTTTGCTTCCACTGCATCCTAATCTTAACACGATTATTGCTTGTTTTATGGGTAATTATCATTAAATCAGTGTCCCGTTAGTGTCAAATCGCATAAGTTTAGCACAAAGACCTTCCGTGATTTCGTTCGATATGTTCCAAAAACTAGCGTTAACTGTTTCCTGATTTGTTTTATTGATTGATGTGCTCGATATTTTTAATAAATACATATAAGTTTATTTACGCCACACAAAAATAGTAGCAGAAGTCTATTTTAAATTTCATTTAATTTGTTTTTGTCGGTTTATTTAGTTTAAAAGACTTTAGAGCGGCCATTTATAATATAGTAGGAGTAGTATTTTTATTAAATATAATCAGAAGTACGCACGATTAACAAAGTGTGTGCTTCCTACATGTGTGCATATCGTAGGGCACAAATAAGTAGTTGCGATCGGTGCGGACCGCTTATTAAAAGTCAAAATGAGTGGGGTTTGACTTTTAATTCTAACAAATCGTGTAAGGACATGTGTACTTTGTAGTGGGACCGTGCGATTCAATTGAATCACGTAGCATGTCATGGAAGAAGAATATGAATATTTTCCTAATTGCGCGCATGTGGCTTCAGTACAAGCACATACCAGCTAAGCAAGGTTATCTGTAACAATTATTACAACTTACCATTCCGTTTTGAACGGATGGCTATTATGAATTTTTCTTTTTAAAAATTCAAATAATCTTAATGAGTTTGCCCCACAACTATTAGTGACATTCAAAATTGCAAAAGAAATAAATGGACCGACTATATTTTTGTAGTTTTTATAATTATTTTGGGATTTCCGTGCATTTTAATTCTTTTGTTGTTATTTAAAATTTTATGAAACTCATCGGATCTTAACGGGTATCTGGTCGTAAATGCGAACTACTCCCTCTGTTTCTAAATATTATATATTTTAAAATTTTCACATATATTAAGAAAAATTTAATATTCAGCTATCAATGCATAAAATTTTAAAAATATAACAGTTTTCCATAAACTTTAATCAATAGCAATTCAATAACTTCAAAATTGTCAATTAATATTTCTTGAAAGTTTACAATTCATTATTAAAAATACATAGAAAATCTAAAACATTGATCTTTTAGAAACAAGTAAAAAACACGTATTATTTAGAAACATGGAGTATAAAATCGACTAATCCAAACAGGAATAGAGTGGGTGTTGGATTCCACACAAAAAAAAAAACAAATACTTGATGACGCAAATTACAATAGGCTGTTTGTTTGGGTTGGCAGAAAAGTTTTTTTGCCGGGTTGGTGTAGGTGGAGTAATGGGGTTATTTGTGAAATAATCAAAAAAAAAAAAACAATTTTAGAGAGAATGTAAAGAGAGAAGAGAAGAGAAGAGAAAGTCAGATTTTTAGTTATTTTGTGAATTTTGTTTTTTTCTGAGTTATTGAGTGCAATTTCTGTAGATTAATTTTAACCGCCTTTGGGTGGTAGTAGATGAAGTGATTATTGTTAGTGAGTTAGCCGCTTATTCCCATTTATGGACCAACTCTTACCACATAATATACTAGAAAACGGGATCTACTTGTTCTTGGTAGATGATAGCAGATCTGTTTTTTTTTTTTTTTGCTTGAGTTAATGTCAGATGACAACTAGTAGCTGGCACCTTAGAGAAAGGTCATGACAAGTTTAGGAATTTTCTTATAACTATTGTGATTATGCGTTTTAGTTACAACTAAATTCTAGTGTATAGGAGTATATATTTGCTTTTACCTGTTCTTTTCCTTTTGCCTCTGACCATGTAACTGAGTTCTACTAGGTTTCTTCTTTATTGTTAAAGTAGAATGATTGAGAACCAATATAGGTAGTCGTTGACTATATTTAGCTATTGCGGATGATGATATTTGAGGTTTTCCCAGGAAAAAAGATATCACGAAGTTTCTGCTTTATCGTTTGTGTGAACTTGTTCTTAAGAACCCAAAACAGACTTTTATACTCTGTTTTGTGTGGAGTATGTTTGTTGACTGTGGACCCCTGAAGACAAAAGAGGAATATTGGGTAATGTCTTTGCACCAGAAACTCTCTCAGACAAAAGAGTTAGTTAAGCTAGCAAACCTTGTAGGTCCATTATTGTTCCTTATATGCATAGTGTAATCAAACCCAACACTATCTTCTTGTCCCCAAAATCCAACATACGTTTTGTCACAATACCTAAATATGTAACAAAAGATTCCAAATTATTATTGCAAATCTCAATTATTCGTATTGTCCTCACTACCTTGTTTTCTTCTTCCTGTCCCTTATATCAATTTTGCGTTCACATCACTAATTAATCACACCTCATGTAATTTCTAGATTCTATGTATCAGAAGTGATCGTAGCCATGGAATATCTTCACATGATGGGGATTGTTTACCGAGACTTGAAGCCTGAGAATGTGTTAGTTCGATCAGATGGTCACATCATGCTAACCGATTTCGATCTCTCCTTAAGATGTGATGAATCCACCTCCACACCACAGATTGTACTGAACCGGAACGCACTTGCAAACGGCTCGTCTGACCGGAACGAGAGCCAAACAATGGACCATCACCAGACCACATCGTCTTCTTGCATGATCACAAACTGTATTGTCCCAGCTGTCTCCTGCTTCCACCCGAGGATCCGAAGGCGTAAGAAGAAAACTGATAACCGTAACAACGGTCCTGAGCTTGTGGCCGAGCCTGTGGACGTCCGCTCCATGTCCTTTGTTGGGACGCATGAGTACTTGGCTCCTGAGATTGTTTCAGGTATACTTCAAATCTACCTTATCATGACCTGCCAAATTATTTTGTTAGTTTAGATCATACTAACTCATCTAAAATGTGGATGGCAGGAGAAGGGCATGGGAGCGCGGTGGACTGGTGGACACTAGGGATATTCATGTTCGAGCTATTCTACGGTACGACGCCTTTCAAAGGGATGGACCACGAGTTAACCCTTGCTAACATCGTCGCTAGAGCACTCGAATTTCCAAAAGAACCAACCATTCCAAGTGCAGCCAAGGATCTGATCTCTCAGCTACTGGCTAAGGACCCGATCCGACGTTTAGGATCGTCTCTGGGTGCATCAGCTGTGAAACGCCACCCGTTTTTTCAAGGAGTTAATTGGGCTTTGCTCATGTGTACTCGTCCTCCTTTTCTTCCTCCGCCTTTCCGCAAAGAACTTTTGTCTGATGACATTTGTCCTGAAACCCATGTCGACTATTATTAATAATATATTAATTAGCAACTACCTAAATGATTATTTTCTTCAGATATTTAATATATAATTTTGAAACATAAAACTGAAGTAAAGACAAGACATAAAGTAGTGGCCTATGGTTGTGTTTTTGTTTTGTTATCTTTTTTTTTTCACTAAGAGAATATTATTCAGAGATCCAAATGTTACAAAAAGGTCCAAGAGAAGGCTAAATAACAAACTAAAAATTTTAACTATTAAGGCTCAAAGATAAGTACACACCGAGAGAATGGAGCGAAGCAAGAGATTCAAGCTGGAGCTATGAGAAACCATCAGAGCCAAACTCATCACGTACAAATCACAACCAAAATCAAAGGCAGCTGAGCAGTCCATCGAGACAGTAACTTCCAAATCGAGAAAATCGTTTGATTCAACTCAAACCACCACGATCTAACCACATTTAGAGCTATCCAACCCAAACATGCACAACTATCCTTCTTTAAAGATCGACAAAAAAACAAAGATGAATCAACCCTAAAAGAGGGGAGAAGTTAAAATCCAAGAAAGAAGATAACCGAAAAGATCCGATGAAAGGCTAGAAGCCATCTAAAAGGTGATAAATCTAGAGATGAAAGTCGGACAAATCAATGCTAAAGTAGCCACCATTTGCCAGAGTCGAAACCCAACCTCGCAAGAGTCTGAAGTCGGAAAAGAAAATGGCGACTGAAGTCGGACTCTCTCTGAATGATTTAGAGAGAGAAGAGAGAGAAGAGAGAGAAATCCGTCTTGCAATTGGGTGGCCTTTTTTGTTTGAAACATTTAGAGTCATAGACACATTTAAAATTTTTACTTTCATCCTAGGATACATTATGCTTGTCACATACTTTTTGATGAAAAAAGACTTTAATGTCCCTAACTAAAAAGAAACACAAGAATTGACGAGACCGTGTTCCCCTTACAACTAAATCACTTGTACACAACTACATGCTTTTTTTTTCTAATTAAAATCTTTCCTTCGATTTCTCTTTCCATTGGTTCTTTGTATAAACTTTCAATTCATATCTAAAAAGCTCAAAATCTCTAGCAACATCAATAACTTCCTAATCTTATCATTGCTCATCCTAATCTTTTTAATAGTTTCATCAACACCTCCAACAATACTCGTTTTGCGATATGTTTGAAGACGTGGTGAAGGCACTGTAAACGTCTAACTTTTCGTATGGAGAAGCACAAACGACTAGATCAGGAGTTATTTTTTTTCGTTAACCCGGAAGATACAAGGTTCTCAAGCAACAGAGTTGAAAATGAACCATGACAAGGGAAGGTCTTGTGGGTCTGAAGTTGGATCCGGGTTTGTGGGTCTAAAAACCAGATTTGGAATCAAAGATTGAGAAGGATATAATTGGTTCCACTGTGGTCGTCATGCTTTGAATCCGCGATGGTCGTCTTGCTCTGAATCCACCGTGGCGTCCGACTTCTTTGTCACTTTGTTTGCAGAGGGATAAGCAGAACAACAATGGTGAAGATCTTCTTTTACACATTTGATCCTTCAAGTTTTGGCTATTTTCAATTTGGCCCCATTTTTTTAATTTACTTATAAATCTTCTTGATTTCACCCCAAATTTGCAATTATACATTCTAGCCCCTAGCAACAATTCTACTATTGTGGGAACCAAAAGTTGCACTGTCGGTTTCCGTTGAATTAGGAACGCAGGGTAAACCCTAGTTCCCCATAGGTCCCGAATATCTGCTAAACCACACGCCAATCAGTCAGAATACGAAGTAAATATTGAAAACAAAGTAAGAATCGAAAAGAGAGCAAATAAATGTCTTACTCCAAATTTGCATATGACCGTTTACAACATGATAGGAGCCTCGACTACGAGAGCTATCAGCGAGATCCCTAATTCTAATAACCTAAGAATTCAAAACCCTAGTTGAATCACAGCTCGAATAATAAAAACGAAAAGTTGCCTAAATGCTCTAAGTGCTAAGCTATATTTGCTTTGAGTAGAGATTTTTGTGTGTCCTGCATCATCACCCTTGAAGTCTTTATATACTCCTCTAGAGGCGGTTTTCTCTTTCCCCTTCTGCCCTTGGTCGAATTTATCGCTTCACGGAAATATTCTTTTATTCGTCGATCTTCATGATTATCTTCGGAAACTTAACATTTATCCTTCGATCTTGACATTTATCCCTTCAAAATTAACATTTATCTTTTCCCGCAAAATAAAAGAATAAACGTCACAAATTTTAGGCTTGATTTTGGATAAAATCGCGAGTGGGCATTTAGCCGAGCTTTAGACCTCGTCGGGCCGTTTTCTGACTTAGGCGTTTCTACGATATTATCGAAATAACATTGATAAGAGGGTGTCGTCCGAGATTTAGGATATTTCGTACGGAACGTGTGACTCTAGGTGCTTAGTTAACCGTTATTGTCTCATATGATCGACCCGATCCTTTCTCGAGAAAACAAGTTCTTTCGGTAAAGTTCCAATGTCAATCCCGATCGAGACAGAACAAAGATAAGTTCGATCAAGTATTGAAAGAGGGAGTTTAATGAGGACGAGGTGAAACTGGATTGCTTTGATCCGACTGGCTGAACGAGCGAGTCAGATTGCTCTTGCCATTTAACTTGCCCATTCGGCGAGTTGGCCTTGTCCAACTCCCCATACGAGCGAGTTGGTCATGTCATACCATCCAATTCGCCCGTCTGGCGAGTTGGACAGTCAAACTCATTGTACGGGTGAGTTGGCTGGTCTGTTCCGTCCAACTCGCCATACGGGTGAGTTAGTCAATCCATGTTGACCAACTCGCCCGTATGGCGAGTTGGTCGATCTGTGCCATCCAACTCGCCATACGGGCGAGTTGGTCGATTCATGTTCCTTTCTTTTGATTTTTGGCCTGGAGAAATTCGTTAAGTCGATTTCGAGACTGTATTCGTATAGAAACACAATTTTTAGATGCTGATTTCGAGAATACCGTTTTACCCCCAATAAACGCATTCTCCTAGTAGGTTTCCGACGTTGATTCCGTCGTAACCAGTTTTGACCCCAACAGTTAGTCCCCCAGCTCGTTAGAATCAAGGTTCCAACGAGCAGTTGGTTTTGGCAGGTTTGGTAAGTTAGGCGGAATCAATGTTTGAAAAGGTTTGTTCCAGAGTTAAGGTTTGTACTTCCTGTTTTCCATTGAGACCCTCATGGTTTAGCTGTGTGTTGTGTAGAAATTATCAGGCATGTTGCTGCCAACGGCATTGTATATTGGACCTTTGTAGGCCTTGAGACCAGCCTTTTGGGCTGTTTATTTTGGCCGAGTGTGGCCGTACTTGTAGCATCCCCAATGCTGAATAAGGATCATGTGACTGACCATGGTTCAAGGAAATGAGCTAAGGATCGTTTAGATCAAGTTACAGACGTTCCATGGTCAAGATAGGGTTAAGTTATAAGGACTTAACCAAATGAGAGGAAAAGAAATGAGTTAAAAGAGCTAGACAAGTGTTTTGGCAGCTAGATGAAGTGTACGGCCAGCTCGACCAGCTAAACATAGCTCGACCAAGCTCAGTTCAGCTTAACACTACTTAGGTTAGCTCATTCAGTTGAGCTACAAGTTCACTCAGCTGGACCAGCTGGGGATAAGCTCAACTCAGCTGGACGGAGTGTTCGGGTACTAGGTAGTTGGTTCGGGTCCGGGCCGGTGGTGGGCCGAGGTGGTCCGGCCATGGTGGTTAAGGCCTAGTGGACCCTTGGGCAAGGCCATGTGCTAAGCCTGGTGGGTCTGGGTCTCAGTTGGGCTAGATATCGACCCAAGAAGGGTCAGGTACATGCGAAGGGGCGCTTGTGGTCAAGAGGTGCAACCTATCAACCAAGTCATGCCCTTTCACCTACAAGTTGTGCCTGTTCGTGGGGCAAGACTTACCCCCTCGTCCTCTATAAATAAGGGGCCTCCCTGCAGTTTTTATTCATTCAGTTCCAGAGTAAAATACTCAGAGAAAACGTGAGAGAGAGAAAGAGAGAGAGAGTTCTCGGCCAAGAACAAGGCCGATTGTGGTGGTGATCTTCCAGCGAGTGTGATCGTTTGTGAAAGGATTTCCGATCAAGATGAGAAAGTCTGATAAGGGGAAGAACGTGGAAGACCCTAATGTGGTTTCCAAGGTAAGAGTTGGGCCGTGGGTTCCAGGGTTCATGCGGTTAGCCCTTGTGGCCAAACTGATGTTCCGGTTGGTTCCATTGTCTCATCCGATTCCTCTTAGTCTATTTTCCAGTCATTCTCCATGTTCTCTTTCTGATATTACACGAAGGGGTGTGATGGTGGGGCTAAAAGGTTTCATCCTTGGTATTAATCGATCCACATCCTAACCGCAACCTAGACCAAGGGCCGGTTATGCGTGTAATGACCCTCACGAGTGGATATAATTTTGGTCGAGACTTTTGAAAAGTCAGATTTGAGTTTAATCGATCATAACTAAAAATAAAGATCGAACCGATGAATTGAAGACTTGACGAGATTTTCTTGTGGTCGAAAGGACTTCCCTTGTTAGTTCTGGTCAAGTATTAATTATGTTGGTCTAATTTTATTTAAGTTAGATGAGTTTGGTTGAAGCAAGACAAGAATCAAAGGTCAAGAAAATTTTAGTCAAAAACTATCCGAAAATTACCAACAAGCTTCTTAAAATTCTGTATAAATCATCTATGGTCTTTCAGCACCTTGTTTGCCTGCTTTCTCAACACAAGTCACATGACAAGCACAAGCTTCCTGATTGCTTGCTTTCTGTACATATCATGTGAGAAGCACATGATTTATAAACTTTTCTTAATAGGAAGGAAATGGAAGCTGGTGGTGGTTGGGTGTGTGAAGCAGGACTCCAGCTGTCCTTGCTCACTTCTGCTTTGTGTTAAGCTGAGAAACTCAGCTAGGAACACTCCTCAGCTATATAACCCCTTAAGGGAGCTGCTTGCACGTTTTTGTTGCTGAGAGAAAGAGAGAATTTCTGTGAAAAAAAAATCAGAGAGAAAGAAGTAGGAACCAAGAGAAAAATCAAGAAGAAGCCTGAACGAAGATTCATCCACCAGTTGGCTCAGTTTGTTTTAGTGAGAAGGATCAGAAGGTAAGAGAGTTTGATTAAACCCTAGACCTTGTTCAGCTTCTGATCATAACCGAATCTTCATCTCTCTTTCTAATCAGTTTCTTGGTGAGCTTAGCTTGAAGGAGAACATCATCCAGGTGTATCTAACCAGGGTGATCTAGGGTCCGTCGAGCTTTGTACAAGAAAGTTTCAAGACTTGTACAAATCAGTTTCAAGACCAATCTCTAGGTGAGTCTAGGGTGATGTGGTGTTAGATCACATATGTGTGTGTGATTGAATGGATTAGAACTATATCGGTTAAGTAGCAAAGTCTCTTAATCCTTCAAAAATGTGTGGTGTTTACTTAATGTAAACACTTAACACTTAAAGAAATATTTGAAAGTACACATTGACGCTAAGCCAATTCTTAGTACTTATTCTCAAGTACTAATTATAAGTATAAATAATGTACATAATAATTATGAAATAATTATGGAATTAAGTATTAAGTGAAAACTCATTATTATATCACTATTTCTAAATTCCCGCATTACTGTGACTTGGTCCTGCGAATGGAACAAGGTCATGAAGACACGATGATGGGGTAGCAACCCTGGAGGCCGTGTACTGCATGACGATGCAGTCCCGAATATTCATTAAGACGTTCGAGGATGATGGTAATGCTAACTCACTACTCTCGGTTAGCCTTTGTGGTTTTTCGAGTTTAGTATATATGTCGTAATTATAATTGAAGTGATGAAGGGCGGGTAACAAGGAAGTGATAAATACAATGAGATTCACATTGATGAATAATATATTAAAGTATAAATCAAGTACTTGTATGTTCATGTTCATTCTTTGATGATTGTTCGATTGTACTATTAATTGTGTAGTGATCTAGATTCACTGAGTAAACTAGTTACTCATGCCTCATTGTTGTGTGTGCAGGTAACCCTAGTTGGGAGATCTCTTCTTTTTGGACGGAAGGAACGGCCAACCAGCGGTAGTATTTTGTTTTCCTTGCAATGTATCTTTTGTTGTATATGTACTTAAAAGGTTGTTGGGCGTTAGGCCGTAGGGTGAAACTATAACACTTTGTAAGATGTTTAAAAGTAAATAAATAATGTATAAAATATGTTTATAAATCACGAGTACTCATATGATATTAGTCCTTGTCCGGGACGAACTAACTATCGGATACTCGGTCGGGTTGAAAAGCCTTGGTCGATATCCGGTAGGAGCGTTGGTGTTCTCAAATTGCTAGTCCAAGGTGATCAGAATTACCTCGGGTCGGCTTTCAGGGAACATCGACCATGTCATTTCCGGTCATCTACGATCAGGGGTGTCACAAAGGTGGTATCAAAGCATTGTTCTACGATGCTAGAATGAGACTTGTTTTAAATATTTTCGAGTCAAAAATGTGTCACAAGGATAACTAGGATATGCTGGTTTGTTCCTTCTTTTAGAAATAGATAGAACTGGGTAGAAACTTACCATGAACTTTCGCTGCAGATTCCACCAAGACGGGCACGACGTGGTGGAGCTCATCTACCGATACTTATTTCATCATCTCCAGACTCTTCACCGCCATCTACTCTGGTACCACTTTCTACTCCTAGCTTTGAGGCTACACCTTTTGGCACCAGCATTGTGTCTGATCCGTCTAAGGGATCATATGATAGCCCTCAAATTCAGATGCCGATGCCTATGACACCTGATCCGTACTATACAGACATCGAGGTAGATGTTGTACATGATTATGATGCTCATGCTGCTGATCATCCCGCTCATGTTGCTGATCATCCTGCCGCAACTGCTGTTGCTGCTGATGATATTCCACACGTCCATACTAAAGCAACACCCGCAGCAGAACCGGCACCAGTTCCAACAGATCCGGCGTTGGTAGCTATTCTCGAGTTGATGGCCGAGATGATCCGTTTACAGGAACATGCACTGAATGCACAACGTGCTCAGTCAGCTCCAATACCTACCACTTCTCATTCGGACTTCCTGAATATTGTTATGATCATGAAGAACTTGGGGACAAAGCACTACCAGGGAGGGACTGATCCCTTTGAAGCTGATGCATGGCTGCGCAATCTCGAACAGAATTTCGCTGCAACCCGTTGTCCGGTAGAATTCAAGAAGGACGTGGCTGTTTACTATCTGGAGAAGGACGCCATCCATTGGTGGTTATGTGTAGAGAGGAGTTTTGGAGATTTCCAGCTGACTTGTGATGACTTCCGTACTGCGTTCATTCGAAAGTATTTTCCACCAGAGGCAAGAGACATATTGGAGATTAAGTTTATGGATTTAGTTCAGGGAGGCTTATCTGTTCGGAGGTATGAGACCGAGTTCACACGTCTCAGGCAGTATGTACGCTTTGGCCAAGAAGATGAGCTGATGATTATCCAAAAGTTTTTTAGGGGACTTAGTCCGGATATCAGGAGCAGACTCGAGGCAGTAGAGTTTCATAGATTTGCTGATTTTGTGAAGCGTGCGGTGAATGTTGAGGAAGCCATTGCTGTTGAGAGAGCTTCTGCTAACCATTCTGCACCACCGAGACGTCCATCTATTCCATTCCAGCGTCAGCCATCTTCGGTGATGCAGAGAGGACGTGGAGGTAGAGTCTTTCGGGGAAGTCGTTCGGGAGGACCGAGACCTAGAACCCCGACTTGTTTCAGTTGTGGCCAGCTGGGCCATGTTAGGCAAGATTGTCCGTCCATGAGGCAACTACGACCAGCGGTACCATCTCACATCACTTGCTTTACTTGTGGAGAGCACGGATATTATGCGACTTCTTGTCCACTCACACATTCTTCTCAGCCTGCTGCACCGAGAGTTCCACCAGTGGTACCAGCTAACGCACCCTTACCTTTACCTCCGGCGAAGCGTCAGGCTACAGTTGGTAGAGCTTATGCTTTAGAGTTACCAGGACCATCTGGACCCCCGAAGGGTCCTATCTCAGGTTTGATTTCTTACCATTGAGTGTTATTTGAATTTTTTTTAAAAAAAATGTTATATAAAATTGTTGAATGAATAATTGACCTCGAAGTCAATTATGTCTAGGTTCTTTGGTTGTGGGCGGTATATCTGCCCATATCTTGTTCGATTCGGGAGCAACACATAGTTTTGTAGCTCTTAAAGTAGCGTTGAGATTTGAAGGGGACTTTACTACAGTGAATTTAAGTATTCCCGTTTTAACTCCGGAGATCAAGTTTTTGAAACTGAAGGATGTTATCTAAGAGTTCCAATTGTTATCCAAGAGATGGTATTCCCAGCTCATCTGTTAGTACTTCCATTAGAGCGGTACGAGGTAATACTAGGAATGGATTGGCTGTCTAGCTATAGAGCTCACCTCGATTGTGGTCGAGGGAAGATTACGTTTGAAAGTGATACCCAACCCCCTTTAGCTTACTATGGCATAGTACCGAGTTTCGGAGCATCATTGGTATCAGCTTTGAGAGTTGAAAATCTTCTGGAGCAGAGTGAAGAAGTCTACTTAGTTACTTTAACTACATGACCAGTAGAAGATGAGAAAGAGCAGAACCTAGAAAACATTCCAGTGGTCAAAGAATACGAAGATGTATTTAAGGCATTAGAAGGACTTCCACCATCGAGAAGTAATCCCTTTAGTATAACCTTAGAGCCTGGATCAGCCGCAATAGCAAAGGCGCTGTACCGAATGGCACTGGCCGAGATTTCTGAGTTGAAGCAGCAGTTATCCGATCTTCTAGAGAAGGGTTTTATTCGTCCTAGTTCATCACCGTGGGGAGCACCCGTGTTGTTCGTGAAGAAGAAAGACGGAAGCATCCGACTATGCATTGATTATCGGGGAATCAACAACGTGACCATCAAGGACAAGTACTCACTTCCAAGAATTGATGAGCTACTAGACCAGTTGCAAGGAGCGAGTTGGTTTTCGAAGATCGATCTAGCTTCCGGTTATCACCAAATTCTGATTTCTGAGACTGACATCATGAAGACTGCCTTTAGGACACGATACGGACATTTCAAGTTTGTAGTAATGCCCTTTGGTCTTACAAACGCCCCGACTCTTTTCATGCGTTTAATGAACGAAGTATTTCGGGACTATTTGGATGAGTTTGTTATCATATTCATTGATGACATTCTCATATATTCCCGAAGTGCCGAAGAACACGAGGAGCATCTACGCTTAGTCCTTGAGCGGTTACGGGATCAAAATATTTTTTCTAAGTTTAGTAAGTGTCATTTTTGGAAAAAAAAAATTGGCTTCTTAGGTCATCGAGTATCATGACAAGGAGTTGCCGTTGATCCAGAAAAGATAGCTACTATTAAAGATTGGCCTCGTCCGACTTCTGTTACTGAGATTCAAAGTTTTCTTGGATTGGCCGGCTATTACATGAAGTTTGTTCAAGGGTTCGCAAGCACATCAAAGCCACTGCCTCGTCTAACTGGTAAAGGTGTCATCTATGAATGGAGCTCAGAAACCGAAGAAGCGTTTGATATACTAAAGCAAGCATTGACGTCTGCACCTATCTTAGCTTTGCCTAAACCTAACCATTCGTACACCGTCTATACAAATGCATATCATGTTGGATTAGGTTGTGTGCTGATGCAGGACGATAAGGTAATCGCCTATGCATCAAGACAACTAAGAAAGCATGAAGTAAACTATCCAACGCATGATCTGTAAATAGCTGCAGTAGTATTTGCTCTTCGGATTTGGCGATCATATCTATATGGAGAGAAGATCCAAGTGTTCACCGACCATAAAATCCTTAAGCATTTTTTCACTCAACCTGATTTGAACCTAAGGCAAAGGCGATGGATGAAATTTGTAGCTGACTACGACATGCAGATCCTATACCATCTAGGAAAAGAAAATATTGTTGATGATGCTTTGAGCCGAAGGAAAGTTGATGTGGATATTGAAAAGGAACTTCAGAATCTTGAAGCAGAGTTCAAGATGATTAGTTTGGCTGCCTTGGAAGGAGAGGAAGGAGAACCTTTAGGATTTCAAACAGTGAGCCAAGCCGGTTTACTTACTCGTATCCGAGAAGCACAAATGAGAGACGAGAACCTAAAGAAGATTCGAGAAGAGCTGAATGAAGGTAATTTTGGAGGATATCAAGTTTCCAATGATGGAACCTTGTTACTCAATGGTCGAGTAACCGTTCCGAAAGGAGAAGGACTTCGAGAAGAGATTTTAAAGACTGCACACCATTCTCTTTTAAGCATTCATCCCGGAAGCAAAAAGATATATCGAGATATCATAAGGTATTATCACTGGCCAGGGATCAAACGAGATATTGATGTATGGGTTTTGATTCCATCAAAACTGATTATATCATATTGTGTCATTACTTTGCTAATGAAATTCACATACTTATCAAAAAAAAAATTTGGAAAAGAAACGATGAATATGAAAAAAAAAAAGAATGATCAAAATATGATTTTTGAGTATAGATAAGAATATTAATTGTTAATATTGGGTCTAAAATGTTATTTGTGTATATACGTCATTTTCATACTCTATCTGTTTTAGAATAATTAGTTTTTAAGATATTTACACGCTGAGTAAGGAATTATGAATTTTTATTCAATATATCTTGTTTGCCTAAAAACAATAATAACTACAAATAATTCAACCAATAAAAATTATGTTGCAGAATACAAATTGTCTTAAACATCAGATTACAATTATTTTTTACATAAAAACTTGAAAACATCAATTAAATTGAAACCATTTTTTTTCCTTAAACCACCACTTAAAGTGAAATGGAGGGAATATACGTTTATATTGTTTACAACATCTAAACCAAATATTACAGCATGTCTTAATCCAAACCTTTTTAACTCCATATTTTTCCAGATTTGAAAATATTAACAAATTTCATATATATTAAGATAATTCACACTTAAATCAATCAAATAAAAGCAAATATCTAAATTCATAGACAAGACAATATTTTTTGTCTGATCATCATGATGCTTTAGCAAGAGATCAATAGAGTAGTTATTAAGTTAACCCATTCACTTAAAACAATGAGAATAGTTTTTTTTCTGTAATTTATCAATTGTATTTTTATTTGTGTGATACTATATACATTAGTCAGTTTTAATAATTACATAACAATATATTTTTGGTCTTAGTGACTATAGTATTAAAGACATATACTTTAATTTTAGTAGAAAATATTTTTAGTATACACATAAAAAATAAAAATTTATAAACATAAAACCCTATATCATATATAAAACATTATACAGTAAAAAATAATTAAAAAGTTTTAAGATTAATCAAATATACTTTTATTTTTTTCCTCATAGAAATAGTTTATGGATCTGCCACTATTCATATTATGTTGGACAACTTAGGGTCCGAAAGGCAACATACGAAATAATTGCGATGCAGTCTTAGTAATGATAAAAATATATAGATACATATGTATGTATAGAGATCTTTGTATTATTAAATGCACTGCGTTTTATAAACATTTGAAGCCTTTAGAGCAAGTGCATTGAAGGTTCATAAGGAGTTCATAAGGGGGGTTCACACAGTTTTCTAGATGAATCCGTAGCTCTGGGGTTCTCTCTGGTGAACCCGTATCACCACTGTTTCGCGGGCCCCACGACACGTGACGGTTTGCGATTGGTCTATCTTTTTTTTTTTTAAAAAAACAAAAATGAAAAACAAAAAAAATTAATAATAAAAAAAAAAAATGAACCCCAAGGAGGAGTTCATTGATGTGGATGCTCTTAGGCTGTGATGTAAGATGCGGGAGAGGGCGAGAAAGAGAGAGGGTGGGGTAGGATTATGTCACCAGTCACATATATTATTTTATTTTTATTTCAAATTAAACATTATAAAAATTAAATCCAGAACACATGCCGTCCAAGCTTCAAAAGAAATAAGTGGAACATACTTGATTCTATTAGTATATGATATAGGATGTGGTTTGTCAAAAAGATGTAAAATTGTTATATTATCTTTCACTTTTTGTTTTTGTGTAAAAATATTCAGAAAACCAAACAATTTTTTTCTACGTTCTCTTGTTGTATTATATCATTTTATTCATAAATAAAAGATAGTATTAAATTTTAAAAATATAAATGCTTATGCATTTAATTTTCGATTTGAGCATTTTGTCCCTGTCTAAAAACCTGAACCGAAAAATACATGTTTGGTTCAGGTCTGGGTTTTGGCTAAAGTATATATTTGACATTATTTTTTAGATATGTGGATTTTAGCTCAAGTTCATGTGTTACCCTAAACCGATTGGGTACTTGAAATCTCTTGTATAAGTTAAGTATATTTGGACATTTCACTATATTTGGTATTACATATATTTTTTTAAGTTTTATTTTTGGATTTTTGGTTATGGTTTCAGGTTTCAGTATTTGAAAATATGATTACAAAAGTATTAAAATATGTAAAATATTTTTATATAAAAATAAATTTTAAATCATATTAGTATCACTGATGTATTTCTAATTTACAAAATATAAATGTATTATATATCTCAAAATGTTTATTATACATGTTACCATTCAAAAACTTATTTTAAATTGTTTATTATAAATTTTACCATTAACATATTTCTACATGTGTATTTATTTCATGACTTTTGTAATTAATATTTAAAAAAAAACTCTCTCGAAATTGCCCAAAAAAATATTTATTTTGGTATTTTTAATTTTAAAAAATTCATTTTCATAATAAAATTACATAATAAAGATCAAATAATAAAACTTTGATATTGATTTTTTTCAAAAACATTAAATTAATTTTGTTTAAAGACAACTAACACAATTGTAATGTACAATAATAAAGTTAGTTTTTGTTCTTTTCTCATGATGCCACCTCAGCCAAGATACTTCTAAATTGTGACACATGTACACATATTCCTTTTCTCCTCTTTTCTGACCTCTCCATCTCCTCGTCGTCTACAAGAAACAAAATGTCATGGTTACAAATCTCGACAAAGAGCAGTAATGAGAGAGATTTTCTTGAAGAGTTATTACCACATTATAAAGAGAAGAGGTTATGTGAAAGACTTAACAGGGAAATGATTCGTAGTGGAGTAGAGAGGAGACAGTGATCTCACGATGTCGAAGAGGAGTTAGAGTAAAATTAGAATTAAGGCGCTGGACATATTATCCGTTAAATTTGATCAACCGTTATTCATTTTGATTCGATTTAAAAAATTGAGATGTCTGTAAAACTTTGAATCAAAGAAAATAGTAAAATGTGATCTGCATAACAAAAGAAGAAAAACGCAAATATTATTTTTTAGAAAGCCAGATATTCGATCATGTCCATATATTTATAGATATGTAATTTAATTGTATATACAAACCATTATATATATACATATTTTATAATATAATTTGGTTAATTTCATTTTAAGTTCTTTTTCAAAATTTTGTTTTGGTTTATTGCACATCCAATTTAACTTTTATGTTCAGTCAATGTTATCATAAGAATTTCTTATTAGACTTGTTAATATTGACCTTTTTTTTGTTTTGCTTTACAATTTTGTTAAAGATGATAATATGATATTTTATTTTTATTTTAAATTGATATTATTTTGATTTATGTATTTAGTTTTAATGTTATATATATAATTTTATTTATTTATTTATAATATAATTAACAGATCGAATCTAATGATCCACAAATATTTAAAAAAAATTCAAATATTCAGATTTTTGGATATTAGAAATTTTCCGGATTGAATCAAATCAAAAATATAAATGTTTGTTTGAGAAGGAACTGAGCACTCATACTGTGAATTTTCTGGATATCCGCTCCATGTGCAGACCTAAGATCACTAAGGTTCATGAGGGTATATATATCCGGGTTTTTTAGAATGGAGTTTTTAACTTATAATTTCACTTTTTTTTATATATTTTTCGCTAAAAGACAATCTCTTTAAGTTTTTTATTTAAGAGACGGTTCATACGTTTTCATAGTTAAAAGTTAAAAAACTTCTCTTATAAACTTAAGAACCCCATGAGACCTGCCAGAGGATTATAGAGTAAAAGGATTTTGATTTCAAGCAGAGTTGCAGATCTCTTTAGATCGACAATTGAGTTCCCGACAACTGAGTTGGTGCCAGGGAAGAGACAACGTTGCAGAACGATGAACCTGTCTTCATCTTCTTAGAACTTTTACATTGAATCTTCGACTCAAAAACTCTTGGTAAGCTTATTTTAGCTCAATTAATTTTTAAAGCTTACTCGATTTGGTATGGTTAACATCTTTTTCTGTTACAGATTGGAGTAATTTGTGGTGTTGATCATGAGGATCTAAAGTGCATTAACATAATATCTAAATCGAAAAAGGAGCCGTAAGGTCCACTACAACCATGATATCTTTTCTCATTTGATTGTTACAATATTACTATTGCCAAATTGACTTAACAGAGTTTCATAGCAAGAAACTTCCGTTTTACATACACCAAACGAAAAAGACTACCGTTTTAAACCAACACCATGGTTGGACCAAGTTTAAGAGAAAATAGATACTCTCTAATGTTTTGTGGCTTTGTTTACTTGAAAATGATGGTGATTATTTATGTATATGGTTGGATTTGAGAAAATTGTTTTTCTAAATAAAAAAACAGGTACATTGTCCTTACGCTAATGTCAACTATTAATTATTCCATTAAGTTAATTATTTTTAAAATGCCAGAAATTTCTTTCTAAATTAGAAACTATAATTATAAAATAATTATAATATATTTTCGATAATATAATAAAACTAAAATTATAAAATAATATTAAAATTATAAAATAAATATAAATATTTATATTTGTAAAATAATTATAATATATTTAGAGTTATAAAATAATTATAATATATTTACAATTATAAAAGAATTATAATATATTTACAAATTATAAATAATTATAATATATTTTTGATAGTATAAATTTTAAACTACAATCATTTAATTTTTTTTGTCGAAGATAATAATACTATATTATTCAAAATAATAATTATAAAATATTGTGAAAAATTGATTTTTCAAATATGGAAATAGAATATTTCCAGATATTTTTTCTCATATTTTTTGAAATTTTCATACTTATCCGTAGAGTATTCATTCTATTATACATATAATACAATTAACATTTTTTAACTCTATTTTACATGTTTTTTATTTTAAATATGGTGTAGATCGTGTATTCTTTTTTTTTTCAGAGTTATGAGCAAGTAAAGAATATATATTTCAAATATTTTTAAATTACTGTTATTTACGGAGATGACTTATTATTAATTTAGTAGAATTAATGAAAAAAGTGGATTTCATTTTCAAATTCACCTCAGCTATCCACAAAGACACTATTAGCTGACTACTTGTTGGCATTGTGTTAAGTAATAAAAGATGATCTGCATTTTTAAACTGTGTTTATTATTTCCTTATAGGCGTAGAAAGCTCTGTCATACTTCTTTTGTCTTTTCGTGGAACTACATTATATTTTCTATATGCTGTAGGTACGGTGGTCAGATGTTTCGGACGATGTTAAAGATCTTTGGCAAAATTGTTTCTTAAGCCCAAAAACATTTATATTATCCCTTTAGGCTAATTTCAAATTTGTACCACTTTTATCTATAATGTCCAATTCTACTTAGGAAAATAAATAAAACTAGAATTTGATCCGTGCAACTGCGCAAATTTTATTTTCATTTTTATATACATAAATATTTGTTTTACATCATTAGTAACATTAGTCATATATTTAAATGTTTATATAACTATTACAAACACAATAATTTTATAGTATACATGTTAATATATACATAAAAATCATATTTTAATATTATTTTATATTTAAATTATATAAAATTTTCATTTGGGTTTCAAAGTTAGATTACCATTTAGTAAATTTTAATGTTTATTTAGATAATATATATATGTTAATTTTATGTTTATATGTCAATATCAAATGTTTCAATCCATTTCTTATAATATACTAGATTTTCAATTCGCGCTACGCGTGAGTTTGTATTAATAATTAATTTTTATTTATATTTATATAATAAAAGATAAAATATTTATAGAAAAATTTCTATGAATTATATTCAAAGTATGATTTATTATTATTTTATTCAATAATATGTCTTGAATAGCCAATATTAAGATGTCTCTTTTTTTGTATAGGTAAATGTATAAGTATATTTACAGACATATTTATATCATTTATTTTAAAATTATATAATTTTTTTGATGCGAATTAATATTGTTATGAATATTTTTTTCTTAAAATTTTTACTTATATTCCTAATTCAATGACAAAAGATTGTGTACACTTTCTAACTTTGTTTTATATTTTCCAAAATTTTATAATGAAAGTATGATTATTATATAGTTATTGTATGCTTATATGTATTTGGAATGCTTCAATTTAATTCTCTTCAATGCATATTTGTATAATGTTTAGATTTAGGTTTTAGTCAGAACAAATATTTTGATAAATTTAAACAATATTAACTATTTTTGTTAGATATAAGAAAAGAAAGAATAAATATATTAATGTTTAAGCAACATTAAGTAATATTTTTTATTAAATAAAATATAGAATATGTATAATATTGTATATACATATATATATGTATATATATATTTTTTAACTGATATAGTTACAGTATAAATTAATGTGAGGACTATGATGATTTATTAGTTCACTTGTATCTTTTTCTAATTTTTAGAAGTTAGTCAAAAGTGCAATGTTTATATTTTACCGATTAATACTCTTAGATAATATATTTTTCATTTGATTAAATTATAATGAATATTTATTGTCGCTGAAACTATATTTTAATATTACTATTATTTTTAAATAGTATTAAACATTTAAGTAATTTATTGTGGAAATTGTAATTATACCAGAAGTTTGATACACTTTGCAAATTTACCATTAATGAATGAAAAATTACAAAATATCTTACTTTTTTGATGAAAATAAACTTAATTAATTTTTCTAAATATTTATAAAAAATTTAAAAACTCAACCTCACCCTTTTAACACTAAACCCTAAATAATAATCGCTAAAGTGTAAAACCAAATGTTAATATATTTTTGATAATGTGTATTTTTATAAAGTGATACTTAACTTATGCTATTCTTGGAATTTTTTCTAATTTATTTGGTGAACTTCTTTTGATTTTTTTAAATTTTTATATATTTTATTAACATTTTTTCAAATATATTTATTTGATAAAACTCGTATGAGTTCATTTTAATTTTTATATGTTATGTTGATTGCTTTAATTATTTTACATAAACATGAATCATATAACTTTTATTGGTGACTTACATTAAAATGTATAAAGAGTCACATCGTAATTTATTTTATTCACAATGACTATTTTGTAGATTACAAAAATGTTTAGTTTCTATTCATAAAAACTATCTAATCAGATTAATGAAGAAGTGAATTATAATTTTTTAAAAACATTTGTGTCAACACATAATATAGTATTGTTATTAAAATTTTAATTATTGATGTATGTTAATGCATTTGAATGATAAAAAGGTAGTTGGAAAACACATAAATAAATAACATAATTAACAACATGTTTTACTAATAGTTATTAATTTTTTTTTAAATATGTTATTTAAAAAAAAATAAACCTCACCTCAAAAACTCCACCTTATAACTGTAAAATCTAAGTCTAGATTAGTTAATCCTAGTGGTACAAATGTATATTTACACTTTTTAATAAAAATTATTTTGGTTATTTTTCTCCTTAAATGTTATTTTGTGACAAAAACTTTTTTATTGTTATCCTAAGGTATTTCTCTTTGTAATTTCTCTCTACACTTTAAATAATATAAAACCTCATTTTTAAAACATATATTTTTAGGTTCATAATGCCTTTATTATTTGAAATTCTTGTATTCCTTAAGAATATTTTTTGTTAGTTAAAGTTATGTTAATATTCTAGAGGTTTAGTTTATATATAAAACTAACTCAATTATTGATATTTCTATTTTTTTACTAAATTTAATATATATGTTTCTTTTTTGAAAGAGATAATTTTGAATATCTTCAAATAAAAACATTTGTGTCAACACATAATATAGTATTGTTATTAAAATTTTAATTGTTGATGTATGTTAAAGCATTTGAATGATAAAATGGTAGTTGGAAAACACATAAATAAATAACATAAACATGTTTTACTAATAGTTATTTTTTTTTTGAAATATGTTATTTTAAAAAAATTTAAACCTCACCTCCAAAACTCCACCTTATAACTTTAAATCTAAGTTTAGATTAGTTAATCCTAGTGGTATAAATGTATAATTACACTTTTTAATAAAAATTATTTTGGTTATTTTTCTCCTTAAATGCTATTTTGTGACAAAATATTTTTTATTGTTATCCTAAGGTATTTCTCTTTGTAATTTTTCTGTAGACACTTTAAATAATATAAAGCCTCATTTTTAAAACATATACTTTTAGGTTCATAGTGTCTTTATTATTTGAAATTTTTGTATTCTTTAAGAATATTTTTTTGTTAGTTAAAATTATGTTAATATTCTAGAGGTTTAGTTTATATATAAAACTAACTGAGTTGATGATATTTCTACTTTGTTTACTAAATTTAATATAGATTTAATTTTTGAAAGAGATAGATTTGAAGATCTTCAAATTTTTAAAATTAATAAATGAAAAGGTGATTAGCATATTTTCATTTCTGGCTTAAAATAATATGTGGACACTCTCAATTATTTATAGCATCAACTTATATATAGTATATGTTATTTGTGAATATTTTAAATAATATATAACCTAAATTTTGAAAATCACGTGTTTTAAATTTATATAGTTATAATTGTTTGAAAAATTGTATTTTAAAATTAATTATTATTTTTTAGTTTTTTTGAAAATATTTTATATATTAAGTTAACTTATATATAATGTTCTTATTTTGTAAGTTTACCATATTTGATATTTATTTCTATCTATACTGAAATAACAAAATTTTGGTAATATTGACATTTTAAAAATAAGAAATAAAAAAAATGATTTGTCATAATATGATTGTTTGTTTAGCATCCTATGTGGACACCTTCAATAGCTTATATATTCCTTAAGAATATTTTTTGTTAGTTAAAATTATGTTAATATTTTAGAGGTTTATTTTATATATAAAATTGACTCAATTATTGATATTTCTAATTTTTTTACTAAATTTAATATATGTTTCTTTTTTGGAAGAGATAATTTTGAATATCTTCAAATAAAAACATTTGTGTCAACACATAATATAATATTGTTATTAAAATTTTAATTGTTGATGTATGTTAATGCATTGAATGATAAAATGGTAGTTGGAAAACACATAAATAAATAACATAATTAACAACATGTTTTACTAATAGTTATTTTTTTTTTGAAATATGTTATTTTAAACCTCACCTCCAAAACTCCACCTTATAACTTTAAATCTTAGTCTAGATTAGTTAATCCTAGTGGTATAAATGTATATTTACACTTTTTAATAAAACTTATTTTGGTTATTTTTCTCGTTAAATGCTATTTTGTGACAAAAATTTTTTTATTGTTATCCTAAGGTATTTCTCTTTGTAATTTTTCTCTAGACACTTTAAATAATATAAAGCCTCATTTTTAAAACATATACTTTTAGGTTCATAGTGTCTTTATTATTTGAAATTTTTGTATTCTTTAAGAATTTTTTTTTGTTAGTTAAAATTATGTTAATATTCTAGAGGTTTAGTTTATATATAAAACTAACTGAGTTGATGATATTTCTACTTTGTTTACTAAATTTAATATAGATTTAATTTTTGAAAGAGATAATTTTGAAGATCTTCAAATTTTTAAAATTAATAAATGAAAAGGTGATTAGCATATTTTCATTTCTGGCTTAAAATAATATGTGGACACTCTCAATTATTTATAGCATCAACTTATATATACTATATGTTATTTGTGAATATTTTAAATAATATATAACCTAAATTTTGAAAATCACGTGTTTTAAATTTATATAGTTATAATTGTTTGAATTTTTTTATTTTGAAATAAATTATTATTTTTTAGTTTTTTTTGAAAATATTTTATATATTAAGTTAACTTATATATAATGTTCTTATTTTGTAAGTTTACCATATTTGATATTTATTTCTATCTATACTGAAATAACAAAATTTTGGTAATATTGACATTTTAAAAATAAGAAATAAAAAAAAATGATTTGTCATAATATGATTGTTTGTTTAGCATCCTATGTGGACACCTTCAATAGCTTATATATTCCTTAAGAATATTTTTTGTTAGTTAAAATTATATTAATATTCTAGAGGTTTAGTTTATATATAAAATTGACACAATTATTTATATTTCTATTTTTTTTACTAAATTTAATATATTTTTCTTTTTTGGAAGAGATAATTTTGAATATCTTCAAATAAAAACATTTGTGTCAACACATAATATAGTATTGTTATTAAAATTTTAATTGTTGATGTATGTTAATGCATTGAATGATAAAATGGTAGTTGGAAAACACATAAATAAATAACATAATTAACAACATGTTTTACTAATAGTTTTTTTTTTTTGAAATATGTTATTTTAAACCTCACCTCCAAAACTCCACCTTATAACTTTAAATCTAAGTCTAGATTAGTTAATTCTAGTGGTATAAATGTATATTTACACTTTTTAATAAAACTTATTTTGGTTATTTTTCTCCTTAAATGCTATTTTGTGACAAATTTTTTTTTATTGTTATCCTAAGGTATTTCTCTTTGTAATTTTTCTCTAGACACTTTAAATAATATAAAGCCTCATTTTTAAAATATATACTTTTAGGTTCATAGTGTCTTTATTATTTGAAATTTTTGTATTCTTTAAGAATATTTTTTTGTTAGTTAAAATTATGTTAATATTCTAGAGGTTTAGTTTATATATAAAACTAACTGAGTTGATGATATTTCTACTTTGTTTACTAAATTTAATATAGATTTAATTTTTGAAAGAGATAATTTTGAAGATCTTCAAATTTTTAAAATTAATAAATGAAAAGGTGATTAGCATATTTTCATTTCTGGCTTAAAATAATATGTGGACACTCTCAATTATTTATAGCATCAACTTATATATAGTATATGTTATTTGTGAATATTTTAAATAATATATAACCTAAATTTTGAAAATCACGTGTTTTAAATTTATATAGTTATAATTGTTTGGAAATTTGTATTTTGAAATTAATTATTATTTTTTAGTTTTTTTGAAAATATTTTATATATTAAGTTAACTTATATATAATGTTCTTATTTTGTAAGTTTACCATATTTGATATTTATTTCTATCTATACTGAAATAACAAAATTTTGGTAATATTGACATTTTAAAAATAAGAAATTAAAAAAAATAATTTGTCATAATATGATTGTTTGTTTAGCATCCTATGTGGACAACTTCAATGGCTTATAGCCTCAAAACTTTTATATAATATAGATTTATTTTATTAAATTTGCATATGATTATTAAATAAAATAATATATACGTAAAATTCATATTTCAAATTATTTTATATTTAATTTATACTAAATTCTGATTAAGATTGCAAAGTTAGATTATCGTTTAGAAAATTTTTAAGTTTATTTAGATAGTATATTAATGTATATATGCCAAAATTTTACTCATCTATCATATAGGTGCAATTTAATTTTCATATATTTTAAATTTAAAAATAATTTTTTATGTAAAATAGTATTATTCTATTATAATTTTTAAAATAAATTTTGGTACAAAATAAAAATTTATAGTAATAATAGTATAAGCCACATAAACATTATTATAAGGTTAGATAATATATAACACAAAATTATATTAAGTTATTGATAATTTTATTATATAAACTATAACTTGAGTATAAAAAGAAAACCCGCATGACCAATAATATTATAATAAATTCAAAAATTATTATAAAATTAGATAATATATAACACCAAATTATAATAAGTTATTGATAAACTTTATTATATAAACCATAACTTTGTAGTATAACTATAACGTTAGTCATATATTTAAATGTTTATATAACTATTACAAACACAGTATTTTTATAGTTTACATTTTATATTTTATCTTCTTCGATTTGAATTTAATTACTAAATAAATTAAAATATATATGAAAAATCGTATTTTAAAATTATTTTATATTTAATATCTACTAAATTTTGATTCGGATTTCAAAGTTAGATTACCGTTTATCAAATTTTTTTATGTTTATTTAGATGATATATTATATATATATATATAAGTATATAATTTTTATTTTTCATTTTCTATAAGTACATGATTTTTATTTTTCATTTTATAAAATATAATTGAATGTATATTAATCTCTAATTATATTTTATATAATTAGAAGTTAATTAAATAGTTACATAATTTTTAATGTTGAGATCTTGCTAAAATCTTTTTCAAAAGATTTGTTATAATTTTTAATATATATTTATATTTAAAATAAAAAGATATCAAAAGATATTATGATTAAAGTTGTTACAAATATTTTATAATTAGTTTTAATGAAATAAATTTTATTAAAGTTTTCTAATGATGGTCCAAATAAAAAGATCACACAGTAAATAATCATGACTTCTATTTTAATAGAATAGATAAGTAATTTTACAAGCCAAAAAATTAAGAAAAATAGGAACATTTGAAGAAATACATATAACAATATAGAAGTTTTTTTATTTGGTTCTAAAAATATTGAAATAAAAATTTCAGATTTGTTCTACTAACTAGAGAATTTACATTATGCAAAGTGGAAAATGACATGCATATTTTCATTAATTCTACTAAGATTAGAACAAGTCATCTACGTAAATAACAATAATTTAAAAATATTTGAAATATAAATTTCCCGCTTTGCCCATAACCCTAAAAAGGTAGAATAAACAATCTACACATTATTAAAAATATAAAACATGTAGAAAGCGAGTTCAAATATGTTAATTGTATTCTACACATATTAGAATGCAGATTCTACGAATAAATATGAACAGTTTCGAAAATATGCGAAGAAAATATTTGGAAATATCCTGTCTCCATATTTGAAAAATCAATTTTTACATAATATTTTATAATTATGATTTTGAATAATATATTATTATTATTTTTTGACACAAATTTTAAATGATTGTAGTTTCAAATTTATACTATTGAAAATATCTTATAATTATTTTATAATTATAATTTCAAATTTATAAATGAATTCTTAAGGATATTATTGGTATTTTGAAAATAATTAATTTAATAGAACAATTAGTAGTTGAGATTAACCTAAATGAACAATGTATCTGTTTTTTTTTTGTCTAGGAAAACAATTTTCCCAAGATCTTTTAGGTCTTATTTTTTAAATTACCACAAAGCAAGGACAATATGTGGCAAGAAGTTATAATCCTCGGTAATCTATATTATTAAAATAGAAGTCATGACTTATTTATGTGTGATATATTAGTTCGACCTTTCCTTAAAAAAATATAAATATATTTTCTTAGAACTAATAATATGAATTTATGTAACTATATTCATCATAATATCTTTTCATTATATATATATTAAAAATTTTAACATCTTTTTTTAAAAGGATTTTACCAAGATCTCAAATTTAAAATTTTTGTAAATATTTTAAATCAATTTTGTAATGAATAATTAATTATTATTATACATTATTATATATTTAGTTATTGTTTATACAATAAAAAATAAAAATTCTATCATATGTTAATTTATTTAATAATCATAATCTATCATATTAAAATAATTATTATAATGAACTAAATATGATAAAATTATATTATATTGATATATTAATATCTTTTATTTTCATAAATATAAATAGTTATGTTAAAATAGTATAACATGTTAGAAAAGCGGGTTAACATACTAAACTATATAATATATGTATACAAATTAACATATCTTAAACTTTTATGCATACAAAATGTATTATCTAAAATGATTAAATATAAAAAAAACTGTTAAAAAGTAATCCAAAGATTTGAAATGCGAGTAAGGATTGAACACAAATTAAATATAAATTAATTCATGTATATATTGATCTGTTTAATAATCAAATGCAAATCCAATCTCAATTTAAAATTTCTTTAAAATTTGAATTATTTTTTTAATTAATAATATATTATTATTATACATTAATATATATTAATTTATCATTTATAAAATGACAAATAAAAATCAATCATATTTTAGTTTATTTTATAATCATAATCTATCACATTAAAATAATTATTATACTGAACTAAATATGAAAAAAATAAATTAAACTGATATATTAATATATTTATATTCATAAATATAAATATTTATGTTAAATAATATAACATGTTAGCAAAACGGGTTAACATACTAAACTTTATATTACATGTATACAAATGAACATATCTTAAACTTTTGTATATATACAAAATATATTATCTAAAATGAATAAAAATAAGAAAATATTAAAAGGAAATCCATAGCTTTGAAGTTAGAGTAAGAATTTAACATGCATATCCAATAAAATAAATATATATAATAAATGAGAAATACATGAGACTATTTGAAAAAAAATATTAAGTACGGCATTTAACTATAAAATTATTATATTTGAAATAGTCATATAAACATTTAAATATATGATTAACATTAAAATATATACCACTAATAATGTAAAAAAGATACATATATACATAAATGAATCAAACATCTGCGCGGTTTCTCGGATTAAAGTCTAGTAACTATTTATTACATCTTCCTACTTCATCAATTTTTTTATAATATAAAATTAAAATATAAAATATTTTTATATTTATTTATCCACCCGCAACCGTAAATACTAGCAGAAACCAAAATTTGATTTTAAGATGTTTGAAGCGGTTTATAGCATTTTAATGATTGTTTTAAAATGCCAATAACTGCTACTAACCATAAAAACTGCATTTACGGATAGCATCAAGGAAACTAGTAAGACCCACAGTTAAAAACATATAAAAATGGAATTAGAATGTGTTTCAATTAAACAAAGAAAAATACAATACAAAAGGCTGATAATAGTTTACTTAAATCACAAAATATATTTTGTACCAAACAAAGTAATATGGCAAAAATAGAATCAAAAATCAAAATTAAAATATAATGTTGTATACAAAGCACAGACAAACTCCTAGTTTTTAAAATAAAACAAGACATTTGCTAAAATTTCTCAGTAATAACATATTAAATTTAATATTTCAAATATATAAAATATTTTAAAAATAAAGAAATATTTATATATATTTAAAGTATATTAGTATCTCTGTTTTTAGTTTGTAAAATATAATTATACTATATTTATTCCGTAGTTACACTGTTCATTATATATGTTACGTATTCATATTTTGTTTTGGATCATTTATTTTAGACGAGTAAGCATTTTTCTTATACAAACCGCAACTAAATTGTAAATCCAATGCGCTTTGTTCGCTATCATCATTGAGACCCTTAACCAACGTAGCAACAACATCGTGGACTGGATAAAGCGTGTATTGCATGTTAACTGTGGGTTGACAAAAAACGTTAATAAATTCTCGTGAGACATAAATATACCGTCTCATTGGTTTGAGCCTGGTAGGTAATTGGGCTTATGTAAGGCCCAACAGATAAACCATTCTTCATAAATCTCTCTCTCTCTCAGTCCCATCGGAGCAACCAACAGTGGTTTCAATCGAAGTTTTCAATGGCGGAAGAACCTCAGAATGGAAGCGCTAAAGAATTAGCGGTGGTGGAGGAGGATGAGGAGCCGATGCTCGGACCTGGACCTGCTCCACGCGTCAAGCGCAAGCGTCCACTTCAGTTCGAACAAGCTTATCTCGATTCGCTTCCTTGTGCTAATATGTAAGCCTTTTTTTTTTTGAGCTTTAGTTGTAGGATCAGAAAATGAACTTATTGGTTCTGATTTTTTTGGTATCAATGCGATTTGTTTGTAGTTGAGTAAACACTTGTGTCTTTATTTTGGTTTGGTCAGGTATGAGAAAAGTTACATGCATAGGGATGTAGTTACACATGTTGCTGTCTCTGCAGCTGATTTCTTTATAACTGGAAGCATCGATGGTAATGTTTCTGCTTATTTATCCAATGTCTTTTATCATTGGCTTACAGTGCAATTTATACATCCACCAATAAGATAGAACCTTCTATTTTCATGATCTAGGTCACTTGAAGTTTTGGAAGAAAAAGGGTGTTGGCATCGAGTTTGCTAAGCATTTCCGCTCCCATCTGGGTCCTGTTGAAGGCCTAGCGGTGAGTTTCCTCATAAACTGTATTGATTGCAGTTACTTGTAATTGATTCGTGTTCTGTTGTCAACAACGACTCGTTTCAGGTTAGCGTTGATGGTTTGCTTTGCTGTACCATCTCAAATGATCATGCTGTTAAAATTTATGATGTTGTCAACTACGACATGATGGCCATGATCCGTTTGCCCTATATTCCCGGTGCTGTTGAGTGGGTCTATACACATGGGGATGTCAAAGCCAGACTTGCTGTTAGTGACAGAAACTCTTCCTTTGTGCACATTTATGATGCCCGCTCTGGTTCCAATGAACCCATTGCTTCAAAACAGGTTTGTTTTCAATCTGTTTTTTTTTCTTACTTCACTCATTTTTTTTCCGGAGCTACATAGTTCCTTATATCTTTGTTGTTAACATATGTCCAGATACATTCGTATCCAATTAAGGTCATGAAGTACAATCCTGTTTCTGATACAATGATATCTGGTGACACAAAAGGAGTCATTGAGTACTGGAGTCCAGCTACGCTTCAGTTTCCTGAGGATGAGTATGTCCTTGTCTCATTTCTTATCCAAAATCCTCTGGGTATTGTTGTTTTATTGGGTTTCTATCAGTTTGAGCTTTTCTTTAAAAGAGAAGTATTATTCCTTTTTTTTTGTGTAGTTAAATTTCATATTGATGAGAATGACACGATGAGGAGGCTATTAAGAGATATTATTGTTGCCCAACTTTTTTCGTAATGTGTTTTAATTTGACCTTTTGCTTCGTAATGCAGGGTAACCTTCAAACTGAAGAGTGACACAAATTTGTTTGAAATTATAAAGTGTAAAACAGCAATCTCTGCCATTGAGGTACTATTTAGGATCTTGTTTTTGTTATTTTCCATATGATATGTCCAGCGAAATCATATTTCTTTGGTGTCTAAATCTAGTGAACTCTTTTCAGGTGAGTCCCGACGGTACACAGTTTTCTGTTACATCTCCTGATCGTAGAATTCGCGTATTCTGGTTTAGAACTGGTAAACTAAGGCGGGTATATGACGAGTCACTTGAGGTAGGACTACATATTCTATTCTCCTTGCCTTGCACTCTTGAGTAAATCATATATTGTACTGAAATTATTAGGTTGCCCAAGATCTACAGAGGAGCGATGCTCCATTGTACAGGCTTGAAGCAATTGACTTTGGTAGAAGAATGGCAGTTGAGAAGGAACTTGAAAAAACCGAGAGCGCTCCACAGCCCAATGCAGTTTTCGATGAAAGCTCCAATTTCCTTATATATGCCACTCTTCTTGGAATAAAAGTAATAAATCAACTTATTGTTTTCGTTAAATTACCATAGGCTAGCATACCAGTCTAGAAATGATAAGTGTCCCGTCTCACATGAACATTATACAATCAATAATCATAAAAGCTAAAGTCTTTACTGTAACCAACTAACCATATGTTAACGTGGTTAAGGCAGGGTCTCTGCGGATAGCTGACTTATTTCCATGTCTACCCTTTTGGTGCCTAGATAGTAAATTTACACACCAACACAGTTGCAAGGATCCTTGGAAAGGTGGAGAGCAATGAAAGGTATCTGAGAGTTGCATTATATCAAGGTGATCAAGGAGGAAAGAAAGTTAGAAAGATTCCAGCAGCTGCAGCAAATGTAAATGAAAGCAAGGAGCCTTTAACTGATCCAACTATCTTATGTTGCGCCTTTAAGAAACACAGGATCTATATGTTCAGGTACTTGACATGTTTGTATTGCATCTTTAGAAAAATCATCCTCTTTTGGTTTCCCTAGATATCCGTAGACATTTTTCTCATGTCTCTACAATATTTTCTTCTTACCACGTTATCACCGAACTCTTTATGGAATTTAATAGAAGGAAATTGAAATCTGCAGTCGGAGAGAGCCAGAAGAACCTGAAGATGCAAGCCAAGGAAGGGATGTGTTTAACGAGAAACCTGCTGCTGATGAACTTATGTCTGTCTCAGATATTGGAAACTCATCCACAACGTCTCTCCCAGAAAACGTGGCATGTTCTTCATAACCCATCAAACTGTTTTACTAATCATTAGTAGTCTGTGATTTGGATCTTTAACATAATAACTCTCTTAACTCCTCTTCTTTAATTTGAAATTTTGTCCAGATCATGCATACTACGATGGGTGATATGCACATAAAGCTTTACCCAGAAGAATGTCCCAAAACAGTGGAGAACTTCACAACACACTGTCGAAATGGCTATTACGACAACCACCTTTTCCACCGAGTTATCAAAGGATTTATGATACAAACTGGAGATCCTCTTGGGGATGGCACTGGAGGACAGTCAATTTGGGGAAGAGAATTCGAGGACGAGTTTCACAAAAGGTATATCATATTTTACTGCCATGCCTGCTTTTAAGTTTGGCCGTCACGAAATGAATGTTAAAAACCTAGTTTGTGTTATGTTTTTCTTGCAGTCTTCGGCATGACAGGCCGTTCACAGTGTCAATGGCAAACGCTGGTCAAAACACAAATGGGTCGCAATTCTTTATCACAACGGTGGCTACACCGTGGCTAGACAATAAGCATACAGTTTTTGGGAGGGTTGTGAAGGGAATGGACGTCGTACAGGTATACAAAAGAAAGAGAAAAAAAATGTTTTTGTTCTGCTAGCTTTGTGTGACATTGTGTTTAACCATAAAACCAAAAATGAACAGGGTATAGAGAAAGTGAAGACAGACAAGAACGACAGGCCTTACCAAGATGTTAAGATTCTTAATGTCACAGTTCCTAAATCTTAGCATATTTGCTCTTAGTCTCGAAGATAATCAGCAAACCGTAGTGTTTCGCGATTGAATCTCAACTTCGGTGCTTTGTTTGATCAAACTCCGGATGTGTTTGTGGCCGAGCAGATGACTTTGGTGGCAGGATCTTTCTGATGCAATTTAACATTATTTTAACTTTGTTATGCAAGTATTTAGTGGTTGGCTTCATTTTTTGTATTGTGCTTCTAATTTATCAAGATTTTTAAAAAAATTAAAATTACTAGAATAGCATAAGTTATTATATGATTAAAGCAATATATATTTCTTTTAGAAATTATTTAAATGTTTTTAAGATCTTAGTAAATTACAATAAATATTTTTTTAATTAAGATTATTTTTAATTGTGATCAAAAGAGAATGACAATTAAACGACGTTTTAATTTAAGACATTCATATTAAAAAAATGATTTTCTTTCATTGTCGTTTAAACTTAGTGACATTGTTGTTTGTCGTTCTTGTTCTTTGTCTGATATCGTCTTGTCGAATATATTTTATCTGATATCGTTTTCTTCAAAATCGTATTCTCCGCAAGCTTGTTCTTTGAAATTGTCTTGCCTGCAATCGTCCGAAATCGTCTTCTTCGGTATGCTGCAACTGAGTTTGATTTATGTTGCGATCGAATTTGATTTATGAGGTGGCTGAGTTTGATTTATGTTGTGGCTGATTTTGATGTATGTTGTGGTGGCTGAGTTTGATTTATATTGTGGCAGAGTTTGATTTATGTAGGGTCTGAGTTATTTATTTTGTTGCGGCTAAGTTAATTTTTCCATTGCGATAGAGTTTTATATTATGTTGTGGCTTAGTTATTTTTCCATTGCGGCTGAGTTATATATTATATTCTCGCCGAGTTATTTTTTATCATCAGATGGATGTTTTTGAAGATCAAGCACATGATTACCCTCTAACACTTTACTTTGAAGGGGCTTCAAATTTTGAAAACAAAGATATTAATTACAATTTCCATATGAGAGACATCCCTAACTTGAGAGAAGCAATATAACATGATGCATGGGAAGACCTGAAGCAATTTCCTATTGGAATCATTGCTAAGCTAGCTGATAGCCAAAGCGTCTCGTTTGGTAGAGTTGGACATTATCTACCATGTATACAACTGCATGTACATAAGGTTACTAGGTTAAACAAAGTTTTGAATCTGACCAATACAAATTCTGTGAGGAGTTAAATGTGCTACATGGGATGGGACCCAAATTAGATTAACTGAGGTCCGCATTAGAGGTCTATCGACCATGGAGTTATGAAAGGCGCAAATGGTTGGGGATGTTACTTCTTCAAGCTATGGGTCTTTATGCTTTGCATCATAATTCTAGGATACCCTTTGAAAGTGTGCAAAATAAAAGTATTCAATGATGAAGCTATGATGACTTATCCATGGGGTCGGTCTGCATTTGAAGTTCTTATTGATTCTATTAAGATGTTGAATCCACAAGGCCGATCACACACCATCAGCTGCCTGGACAACATGTTATTGGTTTGAGGTATGAATCTGTCACTTGCTTCAGAGAGCCTTTCGGGAGAGTGATAAGTAACGACAAGATTCCGCTTTTTTTTATGGGGTGGATAACGTACACGTGCAAGTTTTACTACTGTCAACTATGATGAGATCAGAGTTCATAGAGAGGTATGGTTTCAGACTGAGTTTTATTTATTTATTTGGTGGTTGAGTTATGAGTTTTGGATGACAGGGTTATGATTTCACGATGCTTGATATTATTTATTTGACAGCTTAGTTCTTGATGGATGAGTTATTTTTATTTACGGTTGAGTTATCAGTTATTGATGACTGAGTTATGTTTTATTTGATGTCTGTGTTATGAATTTTTGATGAATGAGTTATTATTTATTAGATGGTTGAGTTATGAGTTATTGATGACTGAGTTATTATTATTTAATGGCTAAGTTATGAGTTACTTTTGCAAGTGCGTGTGAGGAATATGGTTATGAAGGAGTCTGCATAAGAACTGTTTTGTCAGTGGCCAGATGAAGCAGATGACCCACAACTTGTTAACTTGATAACATACATACATGATGGTAGGTTTGTTAGAGGTTTTTGTCATGTGCAAGAGGAATGAGAACAAGAAAAGAACGAAGGCTAGAGTTTCTTCAGAGGCTAAGCAACCTACAAAGAAGCAGAAGAAAGATAAGAAACACAAGGAAACCGCTGATGTAGAGGGAAAATGTGCTACCGAGGAGGAAGGTAGGGAAGATATGAGGAACAATGCGGCTCTGCAGAGCATAATGACTGCTCTGGATAATATTTCTAGAAAGTTGACAACTATGATGGTAGATTTGAGATGTTTGAGTTGCAGTTAATTACATACGATTTCAATTTCGGAGAGTTAGTCCGAAACATTTCAAATATGCAAAAGAACATTGGTGATATAGTCCAAGCTATAGTGGATGAGCATCTAAAAGTTATGGGGGTAAGGGAAAGTGCCGAAAACTATGATTCCTCTCAAATTCCCAAACCATCTTTACTTGTGGGCTCACCACACTATCTTTTTAGGTATTCCTGGTTTTTGACGAACAAACGGGGGCGAGCATGGTTGGTTAGCCACGTTTTGGAACTTGGAGAGATGAATCAACCACTATGACCGAATCAGCGTATGCGTTCACAAAATAAGCGCTGTTATAGTAAAGGCAACACATGGATATACGACAAACATTTCTATACTCAGCAGCTGCAATTTCATGCACACATGGTAATTTCTCGTATTCGAAATGTTGGCATGTGCACTTTCTCCCTTCCAAGTTCACAACATAAAAAGACTCCCTATAAGATCCATATGTAACTTCAATGTGATAAGCATCAATCCTTTGTACCGTCAACAATCTGGCGGCAGTTACACGACCCTATTATGAATGCATAATAAAAAAACGTTAAGACTGACTTATGAACTCTTACAACTGACTTATGAACAGTTACGGCAAACTTATTTATTTTACGACTGATTCATGAACTTTTACGGTTGACTTATGAACAATTACAACTGACTAACATGTAGTAGTTTCTCGACACCACGCGAAAGCGTGGTTAGCTGCGATTTAGCATCCTCTTCCCATTCAACAAACTATTTTGTCATTGATTCTAATAGTCGAACATTGTTAAGCCTTCTATCACTTGAAAATGAGATGTTCAATGATTCCACTATGTTTGTAGTCATCAAAACCTTTTCCACAGGAAATGAACGCAAAGCGCCCACAGTCGGACATCAACTATATAGAGGTAGCCATGAAGTTCATGAGTAATCGCATTAATCTCCTCGAACATCGCAGTAAATTCAGGTGTCGTAAAACATCTTGCCACTTTCTTCACTAGACGAAATACATCTTTTCCTTTGTACCGTCCCAAAACGTTCTTATATAAATGGTAAGTCCAAATTCCATGAGAAGCCAATGGATACACCTTCCCAATTGCTTTCCATATCGAGTTATGCATATCCAAGATTATCGCAAGACCCTCTTCGTCAGGAATAAAAACTTTTAGTTTCATAAAACCTAGTGCCATGAATCATCATTTTAAGTGTCAACCACAGCGAAAGCTATTGCAAAAATCTAAAACTTACCATCATGAGCTTTGTATTTATCATTAAGAAACGAACCGTCGACAATTACAACTTTGCGCATGAAACGAAACCCATTATGCTCACACCAAACACAAGGAACAAATACATGAATCTTCCAAACTCATCTATTTGAAGACGCATAATTATACCCAAATTTTCTCTTCTAATCATTGATACATAAAAAGGAAAGTTTTCAAAGCCACTCTCAAGTGTTCCCTCATTGATTTTCCTTGCAAATTTCAGCGTCCTATGTGATTTCCAATAATCCACCTGTCCACAAGAAAACGATAAAAATAAGTCAGCCGCTACGTACTAGTAAACAAATGTCATCTACCTGTAACTCAGCCTTGTCGTTTATATAACTCAGTCGTTATGTTTTCCTATAACTCATCCGTGTCAATACAAATAATTCAGCTGAAACGTAAAAATATGTTAGCTGCTACGTAATAGTAAATCAGCTGTGTTTATCTATAAGTCAGTTGTGTAATTTATATAACTCAGCCCTATCGTTTATATAACGCAACCCTATATTTTCAATAACTCAGCCGCAACAAAATAATTACCTTTACAACAAAATGCTTATTGATAGCTATTCCAACACCCATAGGTCGAATGAACGGACCAACGTCGCCGAAAATTTCCATGTGCAACTATCCTAAAATACCCAGTGTTGCTTGTCGAGATTGATTAGGACGCTCAATTACTAAACATGTATGATCTGAATCGTAAATACGAACATAAAATGCCGGTGAATCCCCTTGTGTAGAAGCACCAACTCTCCAGAGACATCCATCAACCCAACACTTAACCATGAGTGTATCTGAATTGGATACGTCTACATCAAATCAAATCGATCCCTCACTGTAAGAAGTTTTACTCGTCTCTCCAAATCGGATTTACTCTTGTATCATTTCCCTAAAACAAGGTTTAGCGAAGACATCTCCAACCTTGGAACCTTCCGATTCCCTTTAGATCCGCTCATCGACAAGTTCTGAGATCTCTTCTTAGGAGTTAGTGTCAGTGATTATTCGTCTTGTGTTGGAGACTTACCATATGAGCTGAAGTTATCATCTTCAGATGACGCACCATCTGAGTCGTCGAACATATCAAATCAGATTTCAAATTCATCATCTTCTTGTCTTCTGCACCTACTTCATCTTCTCCGCCAAATTTTTCTTTTTCTTTTTCCACTTTACTAGAGCAATCAGTGTTATTATCGTCGCGTTTCTCCTCTTATCTGAAACCATCACAACCCCACCGTAATCTTCGCATATAAATTCAACTTCTGAGTCTTCTACTTTAGAGCTAAAACTGAATAAACATTTACTTTTCTCTCTTGCTTTGTCATTCCGAATAGTTTCACTATCTTTTTTCTCTGTAATCTCCACATAGAGACGTAGATGTCTGATTTTACTTACGCTTAGAAAACCTTTCAAGTGTCGAGTATTGGGGACATAAACTGGTGGAGTATCGTGCACCATTGTTTTCAAAGCTTTATTCGAGAACATGTAGCTCAGCTGAATGTGATACCTCGAATCATTCAATATGTTATCAATGAGTACCGACTTTGCGAGTTTGTCTTGTGTTGTCTCCTCATCTATATGCTGAACTCTAAACCCTCTACTATCGACGTTGAATACATAGCTGTTTTTCTTAAACCAGTTAGCAGAAAAAATAATTACCAAATCCATATGATCTCAGAGAAAGATGAATGAAAAGAATAATAATGAAGAAGATATATGAAGAAGATGAAGAAGACACGTCTGTAACATAAACCATAATTTTACTTTTATAATGTTAGTAATGACATGTCAAATAAGAGTTGATGACATGGAAAATCAGAGCTAATGACATGAAAAATCGGTAAGTCAATTGCCAAACGAACACATAACTCAGTCTAAATAAATCAGCAATCAAGTACAACGTAAGTCAGCCAAAATGTGAATGATATTTCAATAATTAATCTTTCGCTAATAAATCATCCGGAACTAGGTTGGAAAATCTTAAGTCAGCCGTATCGTTAAATAAATCAGCCCTCAAGCGAATGCTATTTTAGTAACTAATCCTTCGCTAATAAATAAGCTGTAATAACTTCCCAAAAGTCAGCCATAAATTTATAAATCAGCCAGCCTATGATCATTAAATCAGCCGGGGAAATATAACTCAACATTGTCTAAACTACAACTCAGCCAAATTTTTGATAAATCAGCCCGCCGATGTATAAATCAGTTGTAACTTGTGTTCGTAAGTCAGCTCTTATCTCATAAATCAACCAGATTTATGTAAATCAGCTATCACTAATAGCTGGCTTCTGTTTGTAAGTCAACGGATATCTCACAAGTAAGCCACATTGTTTAACTCAGTCGCAACGTAACCATAACTCATCCATCAATATCGGCGTAGCACTTTACTGATGAGTTCATTAATACGCGTCAGTGATTTTCTATGTGGCGCAGGTTTTTTGCTTACATGGAATTAAAAAGTGATGATATTCTTGTAAATACGTTTTTTTTGTCACGACATAATAAAAATGCACATTGGGTATTAAAAAATGCTAGTAATAAAAAAGTTTTATATGGTTCTGGTTATATATTATAATTTGTGTGATGTTTAAGTTAAACTTCCCTTTTAAAAATGCAAAAGTAACTAATGAATGAATAACTTCAGTCCTAGTCCAATAATTTTGTCATTCACTACTTCATATAGCCATACTTTGGTTACATTCATAAGATCGATCAGCATCTCAAATAAGATTTTTTCTGTGATTCATGAGGTTTGTTTTATGTCACATGCAGTCAATGCAATGGTTAGAATAAAGTCTAGCTAATACCAGATTCATTCACTAAGTAATACAGAGAAGGAATAATCACAATGTAAATCAACCGCAAGCTGAAGGAAAAAAGCAAAATGGATATAAAAAAACCCGATAAGACAGAAAAACTCTTAGAGCTTCATATCTAAGGCAGTTTAAAATTGTGAAATCCTTGATAGATTTTTCAATTTGGATCAACTCATCCCATGTTCGCACAATTAACCCACTAATAAGTGTGGATTTTTTTTTAAAGTTTTAAAGTAATTTAAACGCACAATTGATTTAACATGGTGGTTTATTTATAGTGATATCACGTGTTTTAAAAGTGAAATTTTATGTTTACATCCAATTATGGTAGACTTGTACAATAACAAATTTATAACAAAAATGTTGGTTGCAAACACTGATCAAGACACAAGTTGCAATCATTTAGAAAATAAGTACAAAAACCATAGAGGACTATCATAAAATGAATATACCACTAATGATTTTGCATACTACAAATAACTTTACCTATAGACTCATTCAAACAGTACGTGGGTTTTGTGAGCCTTATGCTGAGTTGTAATTTTTTTAAAAAACTGTACTTATATTATTGTAAGTGTTATAAACCAATTGATGTGGATGCAATAACCACAAGGAGGATTACACCAAGGCTAAACCAGATTCGACCAAGACCCTATCCGGCTAGAGAGAGAAACGACAATGTTCCTAAACCTAATGCACTTTGGTTTAGTGTTTTCCTTTTCCATGTTTATCTAGGAAGGTTATCTTTCCATTTATGTCAATGACGGTCTATTGTAATTCCTATATAAAGGGAACCTCCATTGATTGACATGAATAAGAATCACAAGTTTCCCTATTCTTTTCTTAACATGTTATCAACACGATACGTCTCTCATAAACCCTAAGCTAAAACTCAAAACTCATAAACCCTAAAACACTCAGCCGTCAAGAACCCTAATCCTAAAAACCCCATCGATTCAATCTCAGCTCTCTGCATCAAAAGAATTCAATCTCTCTCTATCTAACTCGGAGAAACCCTAGACGATCAACCTGGCTACACCGCAGCACCTGATAGTACTCTACCCGC
Organism: Moricandia moricandioides; assembly: GCA_905132885.1. NCBI lineage: Eukaryota > Viridiplantae > Streptophyta > Magnoliopsida > Brassicales > Brassicaceae > Moricandia > Moricandia moricandioides. The sequence goes on from CAJHQQ010000295.1 coordinate 42,692, forward strand.
GTACACCCGTACACATGACTGCGATTACCAACCGCGTACACCCGAAGAGCAGCCGATACACACACGGTCATCCTGCGATCCGTGTAAGCACCCGACTACAACCCGTGTGCACCCGACTACAACCCGTGTGCACCCGATACACACCCACAAGCACACCCGATAGGAGACACACCCGGTAAAGCCGGACAAGACCACATCCAGCACCCGATGCACACACAAGTGCCACCCGCGACCAATCTCGATAGACTCAAGGACCCGCGACCAGCCCGTACGCGACCCGCGACCAATCTTGGTAGACCATTCAACCCTACTTGAGGTTAAGGTGATCCGATTAAACCCTAATTTATAATTTGATCTTAGAACTTTGCTAGGTTGCAGGATAGTTTAGGGAATCTAATCATGATCACATAGAGTACAAGTCCATTGATTGAATTGCTTGATTGATTGATAGTCTGATTGCAAATCACATAGAAATCAGGTGCTAGGATTGTTAATCTACAAAACCCTAAAATCAATTAGACTTGTTAGGTTGTTAAAACCCTAATCATAAACCTAATTATAATTCAATTAGGATTGCTAGAACCCTAAACCTAAATCGACCAATAACCCTAATTACGATCTAATTAGGTTTGATAACTGTAAACCAATTAGGTTTAATTATAAAACAGAATTTGCTTGATTGTTTTTTGATTGATTGATCACCTAGAAACTACTTGTTAGGATTTTTAAAAGAAACCATTGATTCTTTTGATTGAACCGACCACATGGTCTTAAAACATAAACCGTTTTTCATAACTAATTAGGTTGATAAATTGAATCGATCATATAACCTTGCTAGGTTGTTTATCTACACAAGTATGAACTCTAAACCTACCTAAACCTAATAATAACCTAAATAGGTTTCCTAAACATAACTTGATTAGGTTTACTAATCATAACTTGATTAGGTTTACCAATTATAATTAGAATAAGTTTGCTAACCAAAAACACATACTTGCTTATTGATTGAATGATTACTTGAATTGAGGTTATAAAACATGCATCATAATTGTATTGGCCGCATGGCATGCATACATATATAAATCGATTTCTAGGATGTCTTGAATGATCATGAAACTTATTGAATGAATCTAAAACAAATAATGACCTAATTATAAATCTATATGAATTCAGATGTCGAAATTTGAGCCTTCAGATTATAATGCCCTAAACCTCTCTGGAGATAATTATCTTGAATGGGTAATGAACACTTCAATTGCCCTGAAGTCTAGTGGACTCTGGAAATATACCATTGATGGCAATAATGAAATTGAAAGTGAAAGGCATAGAGCCATAACAATTATGCGCTATCATCTCACTGAGGATTTGATAAATCAATACTTACATATTAAGGATTCTTGTGATCTTTGGACAAAACTAAAGTCCAGATACTCAATGGTATTATGGAGAAAAGCCATGCTTGAATGGAAGATTCTCAGGTTCAAGGATTTTGAATCCGTGGACGAATATAATACTGCTCTGATGAAAATCGCCTATAATCTAGAACTATGTGGTGAAGTGGTAACATATGAGGATTTACTATATAAAACGTATTCCACATTCCATCCAAAGGATCTATTGTTATCACATAAGGCTAAGGGTTTCACCACCTATAATGACCTATTGTCATACCTATTGGCCATTGAGCAAAGAAAACAGAAAGTTAAAGATACCATCAACAAATTTGAGAATCTTCAGAAAAGATACAGTGAGATGAGACTTCCTGAAGCCAAAAAGGCTAGAAATGGTAATGGCTTATACATTGACTAAAGAAAGGAGATTTCGACATTCTGATTTTATATTTTATGTTTTGTTTTGATTTGCTTGCCATTTACAATTTATAGCAATAATAAGAGTTGTTATCTTGTTTTATTTGCTTGAAGATTTCTTGATTGATAAATGACAATAAAAGAATAGCCAATCTATTATAGACCACGGCAAGAGGCATTGTCTAAAGGGGCACAAATTTATTCACCCAATAAAAGACCCATTGAGTTATAAAGAGTTGAGCATGAATGGTTTCCACATTGAACCAATGGGAAAAAGAAACAAAAGTTCCTTTCAGATTATAAGAAAATCGCCTAAATCCTTATAAGAAAGTGGTTAAGACTATACTTACATACTCTACTAATCTAGACTATTCCAAGGATCAGTATGATAAAGGCAAAAGCCATGGTATCCTATATACCCACAAAATTTACACTTTATCGCATGACTGGATTAGCCATCCAAGTCCAAACTTGATGCAAAGAAATATATTACAAAAGGCACAAAGTGTTATCCCATAAAATCTCACGTTGTGTAACATGTACACAAGGGAAACTCATTAGACTCTATTATCCCAAGTACCACATGATCATAGTATTTCCATGAGGGGAAGTAAGGAAAAACCGTGATCCATGAACATACTACAAATCCGTGTGACATGGTCTATGACCACAGTAGACTTGGCCGAATTCTTTATACTACAAAGGCCACTACCTAAAGCTTGAGGACACATGAATTTACATGTTTAAGATTAATATGCATCAGGCCATATAAGTGTGCATAGATATTCTCATCTCAGATTAATTAAGGGTCATAAACCAGACATATACATAAACCATCTTAAAAGAATCTGAATATACCACCACATACATATGTGCCATTTAAGATGGAACCTCATAAGAGGATTTAGAATGAGAATATATGTTGGATGTAAATGTCTTTCTCCCACGAGTTTTAAGGTGTATTGAGCCAAACATGAGTGATCAAATTAGTGGCCAAGAACACAGATTGCAAGAGATAAGTAATATGATCATCCAACATTAAGGGAGAAAGTTATAAGCTAGTAAAGAGAAAAAGAGAATAAGAGAAATAAAATGGTATTAACCATCATTGTCTTGGCAAGATCCTCGGACTAGAAAATATGATTTAAGACGTCTAAATAATGTGATCAAATGATACAAAAGCTAGCAGAACTAGATGCCAGACACATTGACCCGAAAAGAAAAGAATGAATAAGTCATACCAGCTTGCACCAACAAATTTGTTGTCCTAGAAGAGACATAATCAAGTTGCTACAGAGTCTATACAAGATAGACCAATATGTTCCATAAGATAAGGAACCTCGGAAGGAAAGAGAAAAGTGCATAGAATGATAAATCGGAGGTCATAAAGGAAACCATCCCAGACATAGAAAATGGTCGACCAATATAAGATACCATACAATAGAATTTGGGACACCAAACTCCATGGTACTTAAGGTGATTTGGGACGCCAAACACCATGATATTAAAGGTCATAAGATTGCAATCAATTATGTTATGTCTGGAATACAATGGAACGCAGAAAGGGTATCGATACCAATGATATATTTACATATAAGATAGCGCATACAAGGTAGCACTTGAATATAAGATATAAAGCGAGGATCATGAACCCACGTGTGAGTACTCATAAAATAAGGTTAAAGAAAAACGTGGGGCTTAAAGAAAGATTTAAAGAATCTATAGAAGAGATGGGCGTATTGGTCATACAACGTCATCTGATAAACCAATGGATAAATGAGTCTTGTGAGGGAAAATAAACCGTGAGATATAGGATATGACCACATGGTCTAAGATTTTCATATTCCTACTTAAAGCATTTAAAGAATGTCTTGATTACACAAGGATACTCACAGAGACCAAGGAACGGATTATAAGGAGATATACTCCTATGTGGTGGATGCTACTACAATTCGAAATTGATAATGTCTGGATACATATAGAAAGAAATGATGATGTAGTAAACAATATATTAATCAATGGATAAGAATAATAAAGGTACCATAAAGATGAGAAAATAAATTCTCAAAGAACAGCTTTGTTCCTAAGCTGTTTATGGACTGATGCAAAAGCAGCTGCATATAATATGATCAACTAAATAATACTTAGTAAAAGAGTTCTATAAGAACAATCCAAATCAGTTCATATATTCTTACTTACAAAATGAAATTCCATGTGTTTATAATAAACCAGATTAAAGAAAAGTTGATTGGTTTCAAATGATATAAGTTATCGATTGATTCTTAGACAGGTGAATTAAGACCTCATGGTGCATCCCCATTACCTTATTCTAAAGTGGCCACGGATGAGAAAACGTGAATCCCACCATGTCCACAATGCCGACCATAACAGCCATAATGGCCGTGGTCGAGGACATTGGTGTGGGCGTGGCCGATCATACGGCCGCAGTAACCAATATGGGCGAAGCCCATACAGCCGAGAAAGTTACGGTCGAGGTACGGCCGATCATACGTCCCAGACCATAATGGTCGAGATAGAAACACATATGGCAAGACCATAATGGTCGAGATAAAAAAAACGTATACGGCCGTGGTCGAGGTAGAGGCCGTGGATTCTTACCCAAACCACAAGGCCCAACCACGAATGCCTAAAACCGTGTGCCATAGATGTGGGATGGACGAACATTGGGCACAAAACGTGCAGAACGTCAAAACACCTCTGTGATCTATACCAAGATGGATATACTGATCACGACCATATCCGGCTTCGTCCCGCTTCAATTGTCTACAGTAACCATCATATTGATTCAGGTCGTGGTACAGCCATGATCCATCAGCATGCATATCAGTATGCATAGTTAAAAGTATAGCTGATGATAAAGAAAGGTCCTAAGAAACCTATAATAACCAACTCTCCACTCATGAGATGAGTTGTGGGCGTGCATAAAATATATACTTCATTATTTACAAGGAAAAAAGATTTAAGTTTATCTTATCAAACTAACCAACCCAAAGATGGGTTAATTGGTTTTGCATATACATGTTTTTCTATTTGATTCACATAACGCAAGATCACAAACAGGATATGTGTTTACAAATGAAGGAATAGCCATTTCGTGGAGATCAGTGAAACAAACCATGGCCGCAACATCATTCCGAGATATTGGTTATCCATGAAGCAAGTAGAGAATGCGTTTGGTTACGGTCGATGATTCAGCATATTATGGTCGACAGTGGCACAACCAATGGCAAAGAAGAACTGACCATCATCTATGAAGATAATGCAGCGTGCATTGCTCAGCTCAAAGAAGGTTATATCAAAGGAGAGAGGACAAAGCACATATTGCCCAAGTTCTTCTTCAACCACGAGTTGCAGAAAGCCAAAGAGGTCCAAATGGTTCAAGTGCATTCAAGTGAGAATTCGGATGATCTATTCACTAAGGCATTACCAACCTCAACACTAAGGAAGCTTATACATAAAATCGGAATGAGGAGATTGAAAGATCTATAGTGGTGCATTCATCAGGGGGAGTAATACGATTGTACTATTTTTTCTAACTATGGTTTATCCCAAAAGGGTTTTACATGTTAGGTTTTAATGAGGCAACATACCAAACGTATTATGAGCTCTATATGATTATGACATCTAAGGGGGAGTGTTATAAACCAATTGATGTAGATGCAATAACCATAAGGAGGATTAGACCAAGGCTAAACCGGATTCGACCAAGACCCTATCCGGCTAGAGAGAGAAACGACAATGTTCCTAAACCTAATGCACTTTGGTTTAGTGTTTTCCTTTTCCATGTTTATCTAAGGAGTGTTATCTTTCCATTTATGTTAATGACGGTCTATTGTAATCCCTATATAAAGGGAACCTCCATCGATTGATATGAATAAGAATCACAAGTTCCCCTATTCTTTTCTTAATAGTAAGTTGTATAATTACGATTTTAATCTTTATATTTTTTATTTAGCAAAATAAAACCCTAATTTCTTTAAGAAAAATAGAAAAATAGAGACTCATTGCAAATGCACTAGGACCACATGCTCTAAGCCGACACTAGCTTTACCATAACGTCTAACAAAATCTATTTTTTTTCTCATATATATTAATTGAGAAGTTACTTATCAGTTGTAAAATCTTAAAAATTTATTATAAGTTGATTGATAGATGCTTTTTAACTTTTAATTATTTAATTAAATTTAAAATAAAAGGTAAATCTATAACTAATCAATATCACTTGCCAAATAATCTAAACTAGGTGGACGGTCCACACGCTTGTGCATGCATAAATATGATTTTTTTTGATCAAAAAAAAAACTTAGAGCATGTGGTCTTTAAAAATAATTTTTTTAAGAAAAGAGAGATTTCAAAACTTTTCCTTGCATATTATATAGTAATAAAAATAAAATACAATCAGAGTTTATTAATTTTTTATTACTTATTTTTTATATAGATACTAATATAAAATTATATATAATATACTTTAAAATAAAAAAATAAAATTTATTTTAGATAAGAAACATATTTAAGCTCTTCCATTAACAATTCGATAAATTCGATATTTACTGCAAAAAATGGTAATTTTCATATTTTAAAATAATTTTTGTAAGAAAAAAATAGATTTAGTTTTTTCTTTTACTTTAATATATAATTAAAAATAAAATAAGATTAATAATTTTTTTATTTTTATTTTTGATAAATACAGTTTTATAATTCAAGATTTGTGGTATTCTAAATATTATTTAATTTTCATTCAGTTCTAACAGACCATATATGTATGCAATAAAATGATTCATGAATGTTGATTGTAGTATTCATACGTTTGTATCAAATTTACTTTTCACTTAATTTGATGTTTATATTTCTATGATTTCTCATGGAGAATTATTTCTATTCTTCTATATTACGTGGTTTGCTATACATCTCTTGTGGCACCCAATATATCCCAAAGAATATGATATCACAATTCATGAAGAATAATATTATGTATATATATATCATGTATGTGTATTAATACAAAGTTAATTAATCTGTGTACTAATGCAAAAGTTTTATTTTTTATAATGTATGAAATAATTTTATCCGCTTTTAAAATCGATATAGTTTTTAGGTTTTTGATGGAAAATTAATCTCAATTAATTTTTATATATAAATTACTTTAACAATTTACTTTAAATTATATTACATATACACGTTTTTGTATATAATTATTGATACAATTTTCAACTTAAAGAAAATTACTAATTACTAATCTTATTTTATTTTTAATTATCTATTAAAGTAAAAGAAAAAAATAAATCTATTTTTTCTTACAAAAAATATTTTAAAATGTGAAAATTACCATTTTTTGCAGTAAATATTGAATTTATCAACTTGTTAATGGAAGAGCTTAAATATGTTTCTTATCGAAAATAAATTTTATTTTTTACTTTAAAGTATATTATATATAATTTTATATTAGTATCTATATAAAAAATAAGTAATAAAAATTAATAACCACTGATTGTATTTTATTTTTATTACTATATAATATGGAAGGAAAAGTTTTGAAATCTCTCTTTTCTTAAAAAAATTATTTTTAAATGCATAAAATAATTTAGGATTATTATATATAATGTGTAAGGGAAAATTTCTAAATATTTCTTTCCATGAAAAAATCTTTAAATGCATAAAATATTTTATGATAAAACTTTGAGAACTAATAACTTAATTTCATAAATACTTATTTATAGTCATTATTGTTAAGTATTTTTGTTTGGTTATTGATGTAAGTTGGTTCTTGGTTTACCTTTTTAGCTGAATTAAATAAACAAATAAATAAAATATCATCAACCATTCAAATTAAAATAATTAATTTGAGAGCTCTTATATGCATGACATATCATCATAAGTCACTTAATTGACTTCCTAATTAATAGGAGGATGATCATTTCCCCTGTAAGATTCAATTCCTATTAATACAAATTCGTAGTAATATTGTTCGTATTTAATATGATAATAAGAAGTTTTATTTTATATGAAAATTATGTTGTGTTAGTTTTAAACCATAAAAAGATTTCACTAAATGTATATTTAAACTCTCTATCATAAGTTTCATTTTAAATAGACAGTTTATGAATTTGTTATTATTTTTGTAAGGTAAACTAATATAAAAAGTTTCAGTTATAAGAACTTGAAGGATTTGTTAACAATAATTTTAGTTATTTTTACAAACCAATGTAATATATATATATATATATATAGTATATATGATTATATTTCTTATATAAATTTTTTTGAAATTATATTCAAATTTTTTCTTGGGCTTTTTGCAAAAATGACTCAAAACTTGAAGTCAAACACAAAACTAACCCATGATTTTTTTTTTGAAATTTTCATTTACCCTATTCACCATAAAAGTTCTGATTATTCAAGAAAATGCCATTATTTTTTTTCTTTTTCGAAATGAGTATTTTACTCTATCATCCACACCTTCACCAAGTATTTAGAATAATGTCATTGCCATCAATACACCAACCACCATGAACAACCAATTTGAAGCTCTTAATGCACATAAAAATCGGTTTTCAATCCTCTTATCTCATTTCTTATGCTCAAAACTAAATCTTTTTCACTTTCTCTCTATATTCATCTTATAAATTCAAGATTTTGATTCAAACTTATGATTCTTGGTGAATCGATTTCTTTTGAGCTTCTGTGTGCTAAGGAAGTCATCTCACTAATTTAAGGTATGAAATCAATTTTTTTCCAGATTTGTTCGCCTAGAAGACTTGACGTAGAAGACTTACACGGAAGTCGTCTGGTCAATGCAGAAGTTAGTTTTGAAATTGACTTTTATATGTATTTTTAGAGATGACTTATTTGGAAGTCGTCCAATTTTCTTTGTTAACAAAAAATCTCAAAAATACCACATAATACCTCCCCGTAAGTCATCTATGATAAACATGTTAGTTTTGCATTTTACCAAATTGTATCAGAAATTTGACATTTTCCAGACGATAAGTCGTCTCGATTAAAAAAAACTTTAATATTTAATATTAACTAGAAGACTTATATGTAAGTCGTCTCAGGTTACTTTTGCAGTTAGAAAATAAAACTTAAATATATAATTTTACTCAGATGACCTACGTGTAAGTCGTCTGTCAGACGACCTACGCGGAAGTCTTCCAGAAATTGTTTATGATATTCCGGTCAAACCTTGGATAACACAGAAGACTTCCATGTAAGTCGTCCATTGGACGACATACATTTAGGTCGTCTAGTTAAAATTAAATATTTAAGTTTTATTTTCTAATTGCAAAAGTAACCTGAGATGACTTACGATATAGCATAGTTATTACCAGTTTTAGACCATGTTATTGACTCTATTTAGGGCCTGTTATGTGTGTATAGGCTATGTTTTGAGGTCTTTACAGGTCCAAGTACGTTTTGGAGATATATGGAGATACTTGGAGCTTTTGGAGCATTTGGAGCATTTGGAGAGAGATAATCCCTAGCTGATCATTGAAGAGTATGAGATTACCATTGATCGACGATACAACGTAGGTGTCGACCGATGTTACATGACTAAGGTCGAACGATGTTGCACATCTGCCATCGATCGATGTCCAGTTCGCAGACAGCCAACTTTCAAGCTCAAGTTAGAGACATGACACAAGATTACAAAATTACCCTTGGACGAGTTTTGACCTAGACTTTAGGGTTTTATATTTATACTTTAAGTATTGCACCATGCTAAGTGTGCTTAAGAGGTACTAAGTGTTCTAAGTGTGCTTTGAAACCCCAATATTTTATCTATGCATTTTATTCATATTATTATTCTTACTTTAATTATGTTTGAGTAATTGTCAACTAGGTTTAGGGTTTATCAATGGTACTGATGGATTAGCCAAACTATACAATTATGAAGGTCATTATTAGATCTATTAATATAATTGTATTTATTGCTTGTGTTCTAGAGTAGCTAACTATAACCCTGATAATAGGATAGTTAGGCGCAAGCGAGAGCATGGTCTACTACCGAAATCTATTTTGTTGAGCTAGGTTGCTACAAACAAACGAGAGTTGATTTAGTCAATTTAGAGCTGATGTCTTTTACCGTATTAAAACATAAAAACACACTCACGTCAAATTTGGCACCGTTGCCAGGGAACATTGATCGCCATTAGATTTATTTTCTAGGACTTAGTCTAGGTTTGTTACTTTCAAGGTTACTGATTTTTATTTCTCTTTGTTTTTCAGGTGCATGCAAAAGAGTACTAGGAGCAACAAAGTACAAGACTTACTGTTCTCTGACCCACATCAACTCGAACGCATGATCCGCAAAGATAGACGACACACATCGATTGACGACATACCTTCAGCATCGACCGATACATCTTTAAGGACATCATAAACCGGCATCAGAAATCAACCATCGACCGATACCAGATCTCTAGCATCGACCGATATTGATCATATAGCATCGATCGACATCACCTCATCCGCATCGATCGACGACAGCAGACGAATTCAGATGGTTGCGCCTATAATTGTGGTTTAGAATGAAAATGGAGACTTGCATGACCTCAACGGTCATATGCGTAATGCAGTAGGTCAAAGGATAGACATTCAGGGGGCTATAATCCCTAAAGCAGAAGCAGACGCTGCAATATCTCAACCTGAAGCTAATGCCCAGATCCGCCATTCGTCCTCCAGCTTTTCAGAGAAACAATTTTGAGATCAAGCCCGCTTACTTTGGACTTGTAGTGCAGACGCCTTACCATGGGTTGCGACACGGGAACCCTATGGATCATCTGGAGCAATTTGAGGATATAGTGACTGCTATCAAAGCCAATGGAGTCCCTAAGGACTATATTTTCTGTAAGCTCTTCAAGTACTCACTTGCTGGAGAAGCTTCATATTGGCTTAAGCAACTACCACCAGGATCTCTGACATCCTGGACTTACATAAAGAACACTTTCTTGCGTAACTTCTTTGATGACGCAAGAGCAGAAGATTTGAAGAGCAAGATTGCTACTTTTTCACAAGAGCCTTCAAAGTCTTTCAGAAACTCATGGATCAGATTCAAGTCATACTAGAGAGTTTGTCAACATCATTGGTTCAACGAAGTGCAACTTCTTAGCACTTTCTTCAGAGGTATTGGACTGCAGTATCAGATGGCTTTGGACAGAACTAGTGAAGAAAATTTCAGCACTAAGAGCCCTGAAGAAGCTACAAGATTGATTGAGAATCTGACATCTAGCAGCAGTACCAAGAACACAGATTTTGAGAGGAAGAAATCAACTCCAACAATAAGCAAGGAGCAGATTGAAGAGGTAAAAGCAAAGCTGGATAATGTCCAAATTTTTTTCAGAAAACATGTTACTTTTACAGAGATAGAAGCGATAGAGTCTGGAGACGATGAGAATGAAGAAGAGGATGTGAACTACATTGATGGGAATGGATTTCAGAGACAAGGGAATCTAGGTTTCAACAAGAATTTCTATGGTACTGGTCAAAGGAGTCACTTTAATCAGAATATACAGCGGAGACCCTCCAACAACAACATGACATATGGATCTTCCTACTACCAAAATCTTTCTCCAGAAACTCAGGGAAGCAAGATTGAAGCAACAGTTGATAGAGTCTTAGTGGGAAAGCATAAGATGACTGTGGATTTCAACGGAAAGATAGATGATCTGTACCTCAACCTCAACACCAAGTTCGAAAACCTCAGCACCCATGTGAAGAAGTTGGAAAATCAAGTGATGCAAATAAGTGAGACCATTAGGAGACATGAGAGCCTTAATAAGAAGAAGATGGAGTGATGAGGATTTCTGGCAGGAAGTGAAACCCCAAGATAGAAACTTTTGTGTGGAAAACTCTATATCACTCGGCAATTCCCAGCCGCATCGATCGACACAAGACAACGAGCATCGACCGATGGTTAAACCTTCATAATCGATAGCCTCATGCGAATCAACTAACATCGATCAACAACTTACTCATGAACTCGATCGACATAGAGACGAAGGAATCGATCGACACTCCACGCCTGTCATCGATCGATAGCGTGGAAACCCATTCCGATTACCCAACCTCAATGCAAGTCTGATTGTGCGTCCAACAACAACAATTTCAGAACAGAATACAAACACGTCTGAATCTACATATCTTGATAGACAATACGAGGGACACTCAAAGAGGAGGCAAAAGATCCCAAAACATCTACGCAGAGAAGCTAGTGAAAATGAGATGTATGGCTTTGCTAAAAGAATTTTTAAAATTGCTTTAGATATATCTTTTGATGAAGCTTATTATACTTACAGATTGTGGATGTTTTTCAGGGAAACAGATGATGACATAGAAACCATGTTCAATCACCTCAGAGAGAAGATGAAGCAGAGAAACTGTTTGAAAAGAAAAGTGATCATGGGAAGTTTGTGATTCCATGCTTCATCAAAGGAAACAAATACCCTAACGCCATCTGCGACACTGGATGTTCAGTGAGCATTATGCCAAAGTCTATGGCAGAAGAGCTGAATCTAAGAGTGGAACCCTCTAATGATTCGTTTAGATTTGTAGACTGCTCAAGAGTGAACTCAGGAGGGATGGTAAAAGATGTTCCAGTGCAGATTAACAGCACCCTAGTCCCAGTAGACTTTCATGTGATAGACGCCAGGATAGATTGGAACTTTTCGCTACTACTTGGGAGAGCATTCATGGCTATTGTGGGAGCCATATGCGACATGCAATTAAACATGTTGTATCTATCTCTAATTGATAAAATGTCTTTTGTCAACCTGTTAGAAATAAGAACAAGGCTACCCTGATCGAATTTTATAATGATGCAGAGCTTGTGGCCACATGTTTCTGCGATTACGAGTGTAATGAGGAATCAGTAGATGGAGCATCAATCGACACCCAACCCCTAGAATCAATCGACAGTCTTGCACATCAGCAATCGATCGACGCCCACCCTTCAACATCGATCGACACCCATACCCCATAACCGATCCACACCCACCATGCTGATTACAATTACAACCCAGCCTACCTCGAATAAGATGAAAACTACAGAGAAGAAAAGCTGATCGAGTACCGCGGGCTTACTATGGAAGAGGCTGGAGTTTTTCATGTTTCCCATGAACTGGGGAAATCAACATCGATCGACGGACACCATATGCCATCGATCGATACTAAGCACGAATCAGAAACCGAACATGATTCAGCAGAAGAACACGACACAAAATCTGGTTATCTACAACCAGATGAGTTCGGTATTATGAGAGATCTAGATGGTCACGCAAGAGCTATGGATGGCATAATTCTAAACGTCACGAAGGAGGATGTAGCAGATATACTTGTAATGGCCAATGGAGCTGTAAACCTTTTTGGGCACCGGTCTGACTGCCGAGCATCGATCGAAAGCAACCACAGACCATCGATCGCAACCAATTAGGCATGCCAAGGATACGGTAAAGCCTACGAATAATATAATTCAGATTATGATGAGGTTGAACCTGGCTGGATAATGGACGAGAGGGTAGGAAATCCACCATCAACAATCGGCTTATCTTGGCCATCAAACGATATCAAACATAAACCAGACCCTTCACTTGGACCAGAAGAAACAGAAGCTGGTTATCTCAGACCCGATGAGTTTGGAACTTTCAGAGATGTAGAAGGACGTGCACGAGGTATTTATGGGAGAATTCTAACTCTACCGAAGAAAGATGTAGCAGACGCCCTTCTTATGGCTGAACGATCAAGAAATTTCTTTGGACAACCGCAACAGCCATCAAGTGACGCACATGTAACAGCATCGATCGACAACACGGAGCAGAAGAATGAGACATACAACAGAGCTCAGAAGATGTCAACGGATGAATTCTATATGAGGCTTGATGACGTTTACTATCCTATAGATAAATGCCTCACGAATTTGACTACACGCATGGATGAGATGAAGCAAGACATGAATACTTTTCAGAGACAAAATGCGAGTAGACTGGATGGAGTGACATCGATCAACGGCAACCTTACACCATCGATCGATACTGAGTTCGACAGACAGAAGTTCACAGCATAACGCTACCTAGAAGAAAAGTTCTTTGATATTGCTTTTTCTCAGTACCTGATGAAGGAAGATGTTTCTCAGAAACTAGAGGAAATGTCAGACATTACAGCTGCCAGACTTAGAATGCTCCAGTGCAGTATTGAAAATCTACAAAGAAGAATGCATTCACTGGAGGTTACTAAGGAGATCATAAAGAACGAGAAAATTAGAGGAGACGAGGAAATCAGAAACTTCATTAGTACATGGTTTCAGAAAAGCAACGAAGATGTAGCCACTTGTTTTCCAAGTGTTGATCAACCTCCTTTCTAGTCAGAGCATTCACAATGTCGAGCTTAAGACTCTAACCAAGCGTTGACTGGGAGGCAACCCACTTTTTAGTAAGTTTTAATTAGTTTTTATTCTTCATTTATTACTAATTTTCGTATTTATTTATTTCAGATATTCAAAAAAAAAATCGAGGAAGACAATCTGCATAGATCATCAACTGAAACTTGATTACAAGTTTAGCATCGATCGATACCCTTATACGACCATCGATCGACGCTCTCTTACAGAGAGAGGTATCGAGTTCTATACTTAAGCTAATTACTTATGATTTAATTTTTTCTAACCAATTCGAGGTGGATTACACTGGGGACAGTGTAATTTAAGTATGGGGGAGGTTCACTAATGCTATTTGATTGTTTTTGAGTGTTATTTATATCTATATAAGTTTTTTCAAAAAGTTTTATTGAGTCAAGAAGGAGACTATGATCTAGATTTATTATTGAATAACCATGGTATAAGCACCATTCATATAAGGTTATTTGCAAAGATTACTAGAGATACCAAAGTGGATCATATTGCCACTATATCACACTGGCTTAGAAGGTTTGGAGGAACCAAACTGATTTCCAACACTAATCCTGACATTATTTGCTTGCTTTAGGATTTGGTATACATTGGATCGGATTCCTTCTGCAAGTCTGGAATGTAAAAGTCTGTGTGCTTCTGATTCTCCTCTCTCTCCCCTTTAGATTAAAAAAGGAGTCGAACAGGATTTGGTGGCTACAACCATTAAAGCTTGATTCATATGATCCTAGAAAGGGATAATAGGTCAAAAAGAAGTGAACATAATCTGGTGACAAAAGCAATTAGAACTTGATTCATGGAAGCCTATCCAAATATCTCAGTCAATTAAAAAAATAAAATGATACCCTCAGAAGAAGGGATACATTGACTGAGAAGAAGTGAGAAGAGAGAGAGAGAGGAAAGGAATCAGAGAAGGCTGTCTGTGTGTTCAAATACTTGCAGATGTAAGAGTCCATGTGTCCCTTGATTGATACTCCCAAGGTAAAGCCTGTATTTTTATTTGAAATCAGTAGAGGGGCGAGTCAGACTAGTATTTGCTAAGTTGTTGGTAGAATGGATTTGGTTGCTATACTAGGATAGGGTATATAAAATTTCTCTGTGATTGGCTTGATAGGATGTGGTTGCTATAAAGCAAGGTGGCAGTTATACTTAGACAATATGTGAGTCTTCGCTTTTCAAAACATCTTTCACATGTTTATTTGCTCGAGGACAAGCAAAAGGTTAAGTATGGGGGAGTTGATATAGCCTAGTTATTACAAGTTTTAGACCATGTTATAGACTCTATTTAGGGTATGTTATGTGTGTCTAGGCTATGTTTTGAGGTCTTTACAGGTCCATGTACGTTTTGGAGATATATGGAGATACTTGGAGCTTTTGGAGTATTTGGAGAGAAAAATCCATAGCTAATCATTGAAGAGAGTCGAAGTACGAGATTACCATCGATCGACGATATAACATAGGCGTCGACCGATGTTAAATGACCAAGGTTGAGCGATGTTGCACATCTACCATCGATCGATGTCCAGTTCGCAGACAGCCGAATTTCAAGCCCAAGTTAGAGACATGAAACAAGATTACAAGATTACCCTTGGACCAGTTTTGACATAGACTTTAGGGTTTAATATTTATACTTTATATATTGCACCATGCTAAGTGTGCTTAAGGGGTACTAAGTGTTTTAAGTGTGCTTTGAAACCCCAATATTTTATCTATGCATTTATTCAAATCATTATTCTTACTTTAATTATGTCTGAGTAATTGTCATCTAGGTTTAGGGTTTATCAATGGTACTGATGGATTAATCAAACAATAGAATTGTTAAGGTCATTATTAGATCTATTAATAGAATTGTGTTTATTGCTTGTGTTCTAGAGTAGCTAACTAGAACCCTGATAATATGATAGTTAGGCGCAAGCGAGAGCATGGTCTACTACCGAAATCTATTTTGTTGAGCTAAGTTGATAGAAACAAACGAGAGTTGATTTAGTCAATCTAGAGATGGTGTCTTTTACATTAGATTTCGAGTTCCATGATTAAATACCTTTGTCTTCTATCTACTATAATCTAATTGCCTGAAACCCTAGATCTAGCATATTTCCATATTTCCATTACTAGCATATTTCCATATTTCCATTATTAGCATATTTCCATATTGCATCTATAC
Source organism: Moricandia moricandioides (assembly GCA_905132885.1). Taxonomy (NCBI): domain Eukaryota; kingdom Viridiplantae; phylum Streptophyta; class Magnoliopsida; order Brassicales; family Brassicaceae; genus Moricandia; species Moricandia moricandioides. The sequence goes on from CAJHQQ010000295.1 coordinate 59,082, forward strand.
CTTCTAATAAGGAATATTCCTTGACCTGATTACTTGCTACCAATATATATATTTACCTATCTTATCCTTTAGAAATAAGAAATCTATTGTGTGCCATTGTTCTCTGTGGATTTGATCCCTAAGTACTACACCTGATATCTCTTGACAAGAGTATTATTGCATTGTGTGTTAGGATTAAGGGTTCATCTGACAGTTGTTTGTTTAAGATATTATTACCTTATTAAAACATTAAAACACACTCACGTCAACTTACATATATGTCTTCTAGTTAATATTAAATATTTTTTTTAATATTAAATATTCTAGTTACTTGCGAGTAAATCGTTTGGAAAAAGTTAAATTTATGACACAATTTGGTCAAATGCAAAACTATCTTGTTTATCCTAGACGACTCACGGGGAGGTCTTCTGTGGTATTTTTGAGATTTTTTTTGTTAACAAAGAAAACTGGACGACTTCCAGATAAGTCGTCTCTAAAAATACATACAAAAGTCAATTGTAAAAGTAACCTCTGCATTGACCAGACGACTTCCGTGTAAGTCTTCTGAACGACTTCCTTGTAAGTCTTCTGGACGAATTCCGTGTAAGTATTCTGGACGACTTCCACGGAAGTCGTCTACGTCAATCTTTAATAAAGTTTCATTTTATCTAAAACTATAAAGACTTTTCATATCTTCTTGTTAATTCATGTATATTAATCATTATTGGTGCTACTGAAAGAAAATTTGTAACTTAATTGGGATATTTATGAGGCTACCAACATTCATGTTTATTAAAGTCTTCTTGGTTGAAGTTGGTGTTCTATGTTTACTAATGTATTTTAATTTGAATTCTTCAGATGATGCGTCAGTTACCTGTAGTGTATGGAGAATGGTTGTTGAAAGATGATTCTTGGAATTTTGTGGTTGATAATTTCAAAGGATCGAGAATGTTATTTTTGAGTGAAGGTTCGACACATGCTGAACTTGTTGAAATAGCTCAAGAAGATTATAACCTGGACATAAAAACAGAGGTTTTGGAGTTAACCTACTCATTACCAGAAGCAATGATGCAACATATGGCTCCAAACACCTCCTATTCATGTTACAAGTGATAGACAAGTTCGAAACTTGCTCGAGATAACTAAAACACATAAAGTACATCTTTGTGTATCAAGCCTTAGATTGATGAGAACGGTTTCAGATGAAGGGGAAGAAGATGATGAAGGGGAAGAAGATGAAGAAGGGGATGAAGATGATGATAATTTGGCTGAAGATGAAAATGATGATGTGGAGGAGGATGCTGATATCCCTGATGTTGCTGAAGCGGTCGATGATGGTGAGGATTACACTGAGTATAGAAAAGTTAAAGATGAGGATAAGGAAGAAGAAGATGATATGTGTTGTGAAGATTTCAAAGGAACATATGGTAGTGAAGAAGGAAGCTCAAATGCTAACAATATCTATGCCAATCAGAGTTTTGTTAGTAAGGATGCACTTTTGTCAGAGTTGCGGTTGACATCAGTGAAGCTTAAGTTATCCTTCAGAATATACAAGTCAACGAAAACTGTACTTGTGGCAAAATGTCGTGTTAATTTTTGTTGATGGAAGATCAGAGCGAGTGTGAAACATGGAACAAAAACGTTTTGGGTCACCAAGTATGTGGAAACTCATACATGTTCTGTGACAGATCGACTGGCTTAGCGGAAGCATTGTACTCCGAAGTATGTTGGTAGGCTTTTCATAGATCGAGTTGAAATCATTGATGGGTTAAAGCTGCATCATATCAAAGATGCAATGAAGAACATGTTTGGCATGACAATTGATTACACCACTTCATATAGAACATTGTTATATGCGCAAGAATTGGTGAGAGGATCAGCATAAGATGGGTATGAGCTGCCTTCATATTTGGAGCAAATCTCATTAGCAAATCAGGGTTCTATCACTGGTATAGAACTTGACTCTCAGAACAGATTTAAGTATTTATTTCTCTCTTTTGGAGCTTCTATTCAAGGTTTTCAGTATCAGAGAAGGGTCATCGTAGTGGATAGGACTCACCTAAGTGGGAAGTATGGAGGTGTTATATTAGTTGCAGCCGCACAAGATGGAAATTTTTAGATATTTCCTTTGGCTTTTGGAATCGTAGTTGCTGAAAATGACGATTCTTGGGAATGGTTTTTTACAAAATTGAGGAGTTGTATATTGATCATTATTCTGTGGTGATAGCCTCAGACCGGCACACGAGCATTGAAAATAGGTGTGATACGGTGTTTCCTTGGGCAACCCGAGGAATATGTTATTATCACCTACAACAAAATATTGTCCAAAAGTATAAAGGCAAGCATCTGTTGTACTTGGTAAAAGGTGCTGCCTATGCTCATACAGTTTATGATTTTAAGCGGTACATGGATGAGATACAAAGTGCAAACCAGGAACTGCAACGTAGTTGGAGGATGCTGACGTAACCCTATGGTCAAGGGTTCACTGTCAAGGAGACAGGTACAACCTAAAAACGAGCAAGATAACTAAATCTATTAATTCTGCACTGAAGTGAGCAAGAGGATTTCCTATTCAGTTCCTGTTGGCGTTCATAAGGGAGAAGATAGGAAGGTGGTAGTGGAAAAGGAGAGAAGATGCTTTGAGTCTCACAGCTAAGCATAGTCGGGTAGTTGAATACTTACTTGCTGTTCATTCGGAGATGGCGGATAACATGTCAATCCAACCAATTGATGGATGGCAATATTTTGTAAAAGGTGGCAAAAGGGATTGTGTTGTTGATTTGGAACATGGAAAGTGTGATTGTGGTGTCTATGCAATCGAGAAAATACCTTGCTCTCATGCAATAGCAGCTGGAACATATGCTGGTTTGCATGTCTCCACACTTGTGTGACCGCTCTACTCAAAGGATCATTTGTATGCAGGATAATCACAGAATATATATCCTTGTGTTGGACAACAAGTTGAGGCACTCACATGCCTTCCTCCGGAAGTACAACGTGGTCCGAGGAGACAGAAGAAATCAGGATGGCAATCTTGGTTGGAGCTATCCAGGATGAGAGGACGCAAACCCCGGAAGCAACATAGGGTTTATAGATGCTCAACCTGCAATGAAACTGGCCATACGCGTACACATTGTAAGAACAAAAGTGGAGGACCTTCGGGACAGTCTTCTGGGCGACCTTCGTGACAGTCGTCTGTGAGGCAGACGACCTTCGTGACAGTCGTCTGTGAGGCAGACGACCTTCGTGACAGTCATCTGTGAGGCATGAACTTATCTCTGTTAAGTTATTTGTTTTATGAAATTTTCGTGGCATGAACTTATCTCCGTTAAGTCATTTGTTTTATGAACTTTCTGTGTTATGATGTTTTTATAATTTGTGAGGCCGACAACCTTTGTGACAGTCGTTTGTGAGGCAGATGACCTTTGTGACAGTCGTCTATGAGGCAGACGACCTTCGTGCCAGTCGTCTGTTAAGACATTTGTTTTATGTTGTTTTTATAACTTGAAAAATTACAATTTAAACATTTTCAATACACAAAAGGTAATGTTACAAACATACAAAACCATTAAGTACAAATTACACCTCATTCATAATCACAGCTCATAAGTTGCCAAGTTCTCATCATTGTCTTTATTCTCTTTCTTATGGGAGCCAGGGGTCTCTTGAAATATATCCCAAGCCATCTTTTCCCTGATAGCGCTGACGTTTTTATCACAAAAGAGCGGAGGAAATGACATGCCAAGAGCATGACATTTAATGTACTTCAGAGTGTACACGCCACAATCACCAGCTCGACACTGAGGTACTTCAGCTGTCACTCTCTCGTATGTGAATGGCTCCAGTGTGTATTTGACACGTTCTTCATCCGAAGAAGCGCATTCAACGAGCAAATAATGGATCATTTTGACAAAAGGCTCCATTACTTCAACGAGTTCTGCAGCTGAAATATGTTTGATAATGCTGTCTCAGATGACTATGTTCTTCTTAGGGACCAATATCCATATAGCAATCCAATGAATGTTCTTGTAGTTCATTGGCGCATATATATCATCCACCTCCAGTCCCCAAATCTTCTTAGATTGGCAAAATGTTGGTACTAGGCCTGCATAAAGATCCCACGCTCCGCCAGGGAGCAACTCCCTACACTTGTCCATCCACATACACGCGAAAGCATGATCAAGAAAGCAAATTCTCTCGCTCCTAAAATGTTCAGGATTCTTATGGTACCAAAGCCTCAGCAAATTCATAAAAGCATCCATATGCTGCATATAAAACAATGCAAGTCAGAAAGATTTAACAGTTCTGGAAGACTTACCAAAAACTTATAGACGACTTATATGAAAGTCTTCTAGGAAAACTTCACAGAAGAATTATGTGAAAGTCTCTAGGAAGACTTCACAGACGACTTACATTAAAGTCGTATGTGAAGTCTTCTAGAGAAGAATTACCAGACGACTTACTGGTCAGTCTTCTGAGAATCAAAGTGAATTAGTGCATAGAAATTTACCGAGTCCATGAACCATAATAAGGGGGTTCGGAGGGTATAATACCACAAACTTGGAAAACCCGCTTGTTTTCTTTGAGCAGGTGTTCTATAATACAGATCACGTTTCAGCCAGTCAACGAGCACTTTCGTACTCTTCTTGCCAACGGGTGCAAAATGATCATAGCCTCGGCCAACCTTAGTGTTTGGAATGATCGCTTTGGCTGTGATGTTTCCCTGAAAAGTAGATTGCTGTGAGGCAGCAAGTCTCCTTTCTCGATCACTCTTTCCCCCGGCAACATCCATCATTGCAGCATCCTTCTTTGTTTGCCTTCTAGTTTCCCCTGTTGTAAATCTGAAAGGGTAGGTTTTTGTTTGTCCAATAGAACAACGCTGGGGTCAACACTTGGTTCAGGAGATTTCTCCTCTGACAATTTTCCTATTAGAAGACTCAAGTCTTTCGACCCACTCGGTTATGTGGACCCACTCGGTTCTTGGGTGTCATTTTGTCCTGCTTCGCCTCATTCACACTTTCACTCTGTAATTTTGATGTACAATAGGAAGTCATACACAAGCAAAGATCCAAGCACAAATGGTCAAATCAAAACAAATATCCAAGTAACAAAATCAAAGATCCAAGCACACAAAAGAAAGAAGTTTCACTTCTGTTTCCTAACACTTTTCCTACTGACTCTCTTCTCTGTGAGTTTGGGAGAGATACTAACTCTGGGTTCGTCCACACGTTTGGGCGGACATGAAGTAGTGAGTTGAAGATCATTAGATGCAGTCACTTTTTGGTGATTCCCACCTTTTTCTCTACAGCTTCCATCCTATCCCCGAGAAGCTTGATCTCCCTAAGGCACATCCCAAAACCATCTCTCATGGCATCAGTTAGGTCCTTGAAGCCTTGTTTAATCTGTTCATTGGTCCTACCAACAGCTGTAGAAGACTCTGAACGATCTTTAGGAGGCTCTTTACAAGCCTCTGCATGAGCCGCAACTGAAGCATCTTTACGAGCTTTCTTCCGAGGTCTTCCACTCTCTTCCTTCACAAAAATCTCTGTCTTTGCTGCACTCTCTTCCTTCTTCATATAAACAACCTGCGTCATTGGATTGACCCACTGGATAATACCGACCACTTTCCATCAATCTATGGTCCACTTCCATTTAGGTTTTGCATACATGAGTTTTATAATGTTCTTCGTGGCCGTATCCTCTACATTAAAGTCCCATTGTGGAAACATTTCACTGAAATCCTTCTAAAAAAAGTTGATCACGCTAGTCTGCAGTAAATAAAAGATATCAACTTAGATATTTGACGAATTAACAAACATGGAAGTAAAAGAATTCTAGAAGACTTAAAGTTAAGTCTTCCAGACGACTTAAAGTTAAGTTTTCCAGAAGACTTAAAAAGTTAAGTCTTCTGAGAAGTCTTATAGAAAAGACTTCTCAGACGACTTACCTGTAAGTCTTTTGAGAAGTCTTCTAGAAAAGACTTCTCATAATATTTAACTTTAAGTCATTTGGAAGACTATAAGTCTTTTGCGAAGTCTTAGGGAGTGACGTTTAAATACCTGTCTGCTGATGACCTCTTTAAAACATCTGCATCCTTTGCCACCCTTGTAAGCCAGCAGCGTTGGAGACGGTCTGTTTGGTATGGGATTCCATAATTGGCAGCCAATTCTGGCAGAGCATAGTAGACCGACAACTGGATAATTTGTACAAACCCATCAACAGTGTAAGTCTTTGTCAAATATTTTACCCTCAGAGAGTCCATCAACACCTTGAATGCCACTCTCCCCCATGGATAATTTTTCAAATTCTTCCAAGTCCATCACTAGCCTTGCTAGACTATCCCTTGTAGCTGTTGAGTATGTTCTCCCCTCAATGAATCCAGTGAATATGTCAAGGTATCTGAGCCGCATTCAATCATCCCGAGTCCAATCTTGGCATCTCTGACATGCTTCTATGATCTGCTCAGAAGTTGGACCAGCAACGACATCAACTCCCATCATCTCCCAAAAAGAAGACATCTCCTTCGTCACCTCACCTGAGATTTTCCAGGTCCTCGATGTAATCGCAGTTCAAACTAGTGAGGTGTTCAAACTCTATCAGTGAAAACCTCACTGGCTCTGGACCAACAAGACTCCATAGCTCATACTTCTTCTTAATGTCAAGCTTGAAACTGAGGATATAATGTACCAGCCACGATGCCCATCCAAAATTCAGCTCCTTGAATTTGATGAACACTCCCAACTTTGAGTCCTTCAGCTCCTCATATTCGTCATCATGTAGAGCTTGCCCTACAGTAGTAAGCAATTTCGAATCATATGTATGATAGGAAATGCTTTTAACGGGAATGAGCTCTTCCCCTAATGTATATATCCTCTGCGGTAGTTCTGGTATATCCATTTTCCGGTCTGCAAAAAAAATCAAAAACCAACATCTCAAAATTCATATACTGGAAGATTTGCATGTAAGTTTTAGTGAGATGACTTCTCAGATGACTTCCAAGAAGTCTTCCAGAGTGTAAGACTTCTCAGAAGACTTCCAAGAAGTCTTCTAGAGTGTAAGACTTCTCAGAAGACTTCGAAGTCTTCCCGGAAGTCTTCTACGAACTCTTACACTCTAGACGACTTCCAGGAAGTCTTCTACGAACTCTTACACTCTGGAAGACTTCCTGGAAGTCTTCTACGAAGTCTTACACTTCGGAAGATTTCCCGAAAGTCTTCTACGGAGTCTTCCACTTCCAGGAGGTCTTTTGAATAGTCTTTCACTAGAATGAGAGGGGACCCCGGAAAATATAAATAAATAAAAAAATGGATGACTTACAGTCAAAGAAGTTATGGAATACTAGCGGTTACATATCTGCAAAAATTAAGACTACAATTTAAGTTACCTGCGACGCAGTTTCAGATCTGAAAAAAAAAACAGATGGTTAGTTAGTTATGTATGAAGGAGAAACAAGATTCTTCGTGAAGGAGAAACGAATTTTGTTGCAAAACGCAAGATTAGCGGCGCTAAGAACGACAAAAAAGGGAGATTCAATGGAAAAAGAAGATTCACTTTCGAAATCGCCTTAGAGAGAAACAACGTTATGGTTTCCTGCTTTTTTCTACATACAGTGAAAAATAGTATTTATATGTACGGTAAATTATCAAGTTAAGTTTAATGTACAATGGTAAAATGAAAGATTCGGTCCGGTATGGACGAGTCGTCTAAGATAAAAACCACGAGAAGACTTTCATGGAAGTCTTCCACCCGGTAAATACTAATCATCAGACGATTTCCTGGTAACTAAACACTTCACTAAAATCAAATTTATCTTAAAAAATGTTTAATATACACAGAAATAAACATAAATAGTAAAAAATTATTTTTTCAAACAAAAGTTTGAGCTTTCAGAAAACTAAACTCTAAGAATACAAACAATACTACAACATATGTTACCAAACCCTAAACCAAAGAATACCATAACTCACTATATTCACTCATCTATGTTGAAAAATAATTAAATTTTACTATATATTAATTTTTATCTTTTAGAAGTGTTTATAATTACATGATTTCAATTTTTCCCCTGAAAAATATTTTTTTATAAAACTTATAAATTATTTTTAAGATCAATTATACGAGACCTTGTGAAAGTCTTCCAGACGACTTAAAGTTAAGTCGTTCAGACAACTTCCACAAACTCAGAAGACTTCCCAGGGTTATATTTGTCAAAATAAATTCTGGTTTTGTGTTTGGTCATAAGGGTCTGGTTGTAATTTCACAAGGCTATTGGGTTAGTTCTGCATTTGATTGATGTTTGGGTATAATTTTGCATTTAAAATTAAGTTTTGAGTCATATTTCAAAAGGTGGAAGTCGTCTGGACGACACCTTGTGAAAGTCTTCCAGACGACTTAAAGTTAAGACGTTCAGACAACTTCCACAAACTCAGAAGACTTCCCAGGGTTATATTTGTCAAAATAAATTCTGGTTTTGTGTTTGGTCATAAGGGTCTGGTTGTAATTTCACAAGGCTATTGGGTTAGTTTTGCATTTGATTGATGTTTGGGTATAATTTTACATTTAAAATCAAGTTTTGAGTCATATTTGGAAAATTGCCTTTTTTTCTTTGTGCTTAAAATGATATAAAATGTCTAAATTTTGAATGATGAAAAAATGTAAAATATTTGAATGCTTCTTTATAAATCAAATATTTTAAGTAAGTTTTTATTGTTGAATATGTTTGATAATAATTTTGTTATAAATTTAAGGATATACATGACATTTTTGACAACTCATATAAGTTGGTTTATGGCTAGTTTTTTTAGAATCAAATTAAATAAATAAAAACTAAAAATTATCGACCAATTAAATTATAAAAATTATTCCAACAACTCACCTGTGAATAAAATGTGTAAAAAGTTACTTAAATGACTTCTCAATTAATATATAGGGGGATGATATTACAAACAATAATTTATGGTAACTAATTGTCAAAATTATAGTAATAGTCACAATGTTTGATTATTTATTTCTTAGATTTATAAACTATATAAAATAATGAATAGTTTTATTTATAAAAGTCAATATAGATAATTTCACACGATGTTCATTTTTTTCATATTCTTATATAGAGAATCATATTCATATATAAATTATTATAATTGTTATTAATGTCTTATAATGTTCATATATGATCTCTAAATCATTTATCAAGTGTTTTTAAGAACAAAATATTGTCTTGTCATTAAGAACTCAATATTGTCAAGCATATTAACTTTACTCATATAGAGATTCATCATTAATGTTATATAAGTTTTGTCTTTTGATTATCAATATGCAAACATACAATTCATACACCTACAAAGAACTCATACACAAATAAATAATTATATATATATTAATATGTTAATATATATACATATTAAATTAAGTAATTAAAATTAACAACTTAATTCGCTTTGAATATTTTCCTTAATGTTTTATATCTAAATAACTACTCAGGTTACAATCATTATTGAGAATATTTTAACTACATTAAAAATAGAACTGATCAAATCAAAAATAACATGTCTTGAAAGCACACAATCCTCTAACAACTTACTTATGTTACTATATTTTCCTTATTCTTTTAAAACTGATTATATTTAAAAAAACACGATTTTTTTCCTATCTACGAACTACCTCTTTTGAAAACTTCTCATCTATATTCATAGGATTTCATATATTAACTACCGGTAATAGTTCCTAAAAAATATTAATATAGGGAATATGATAACAAGCCTATAAATTATGAAAATTGAAATAAACCCTTAGATCCTTGATATACCTAATATTTAGTACCCAAATCACTATAAATAATTATTCATCACCTAAACAAATCTCTACACCTCATGAAAAAGAGACACTAATATGGCTATGGTTACATCCAACGATATCACTGTCTTGAACAATGTCAAGCCATATAAAAATACTTGGAAGGTTAAAGTCAAAATTCTTCATTCTTGGACACAGCATGAGTCAACTTTTCTCATGTTCCTATATGTCATAGAATAATTTCCTATGCCCTTATTGCTTTAATGAAACATGAATATCCGGTTTTTTCTCTTTTGTATTTTGAAATCATTATTTTCTAAAATAATAAATAATAATTTTGATTTTTAATTTTTTAAAAATTTCAAATTTAATTTTTTTCAGATATTACATTATATGGCATAGTTTTACTTAGTTGTACTTCGTTCTACTGGGTAATATTGATGTGTAGCTATACTGAGTTATACTTGATTATATTAGTTATACTGGTTATACTAAATACTATTGAGATGTATTTATACCGGGTTCTACTAAGTTATACTGGTTATACTGCGTAATACCGAGCACTACTAAGTACTACAAAGTGATATTACTGAGTTACTTATACCAAGTCTGATTAAGTTCTTCTGGTTATACTGCGTACACTAAGTAATACTGAGTTAGTTATATCGAGTTCGACTGCGTTAGTAATGCCGAGTAATATTGAATCCAAATCTGAAGAAAAAATAAATTAAAGACACAAAAATTTATTGAAAAGAGGAACAACAACAATAAGAACCCTAAATCATAAAAAACTCAGAAGTATTCTAACAACTCTAAATTGAAAAAACCGGAACAATAAAAAACCTAAAACCAAGAATATCCAAAAGATATTCAATCTCTTTTTTCGTTTTTTGTCACCTCCTTCATCGCCACATCAGGCTGCGAGCCACCTTAAATCTGTATCTTCTTCTGATTTTCAGGTATAATATAAGATTCAATTGTGAACACTCTTCAACCACTGTAGTTTCTTTTTCATATTTCATTAGATGGTTATTAAATCTAAAACAAAGAAAAAAAACAATCTTTATTATCAGATTTGATGTTGAAGGAGATAGAAGAAAAAACAAAAAAAGAACTTATAGAGAGAAAGAGAGAAGCCGTCGCATAGATGGAGAAAAAGAAAAGAAAAATGAGAAAAAGTAAATAACTGACCCATAAATATTTAGGATTTGTAATCAAGGGCAAAAAAATAATCAACCACTCTTTCGAATTAAAATTAATTCAAAAAGAAATACTTTTTAGTAAGGTCCTTAGGAGATTGGGTCATAAGATATGAGGGTAATAGAGGAGATGTTTCACACAACATTCATCTTATTTTGGTGGTGACTCTCTTGAGTTCATACTTGAAGATAATAATGTATGTGTGTTTATTTTTAAGAATTTTGTTATAAAAAGTTGTATTGCCAACGTGTAAACTAAGCTATGCATATTTGTTATTGTAGGATGTTAAGATAAATTTTACCTGCAAGAGGATCTTCCTTGATTGTGTTAAGAAGTTACAGGTTGGACAATGGAGGTTCCTTGAGAATTTCTCCGTTAATCCAGCTACCGAATAATACCGACCTACAAGCCATAAATACAAGCTCTCCACCATAGGCAATTCCAAAGTATTTTTCTTAAGATTTTATTTCAATTCTTATGATCTACTATGAATTCATTTTTTTTTGTTTACAATCAGGTTTAAACTACATCTCCTTATAAAGGATGACACCGGTGAAACTAAAGTGATTTTGCTTGATCCTATTGCTGAACCAATTTTGGGAGTAAGTGCTGATGTGCTTCTAGGTGGTTCTCTAGAAGAGGTAGATATATACGCTTTAAATATACTCACTACAAGAAAACACCTCGATTCCTAGGGACATTTTCCTCGGAATGTCGTCGGAATCAAGCGATTCCGACGACATTCCGAACCAAAAGTCCCTCGGAAAAATTTCCTCGGAATCACAGTTTTCGTCGGAATTTCCTCGGAATATTCCGAGGAAATTCCGACGGACACAATTCCAAGGAATATTCCGACGGATCTGTTTCCTAGGAATATACCTAAGAAATTCCGAGGAACAGTATCCCTCAGAATATTCCTAGGAATGATATTCCTCGGAATATTCGTAATATTTAATTTTTTTAAAATAATATATTTTTTTTTTTTTAAATTAAAATTCAAAAATAAAATTAAAATTTTTTAAATTGAAAATTGAAATTTAAATAAAAAACATAATATAGATAATGTTAGAAAGTAATATTCGAAACAGAAAATTAAAAACAGAAATTGAAAACATAAAGAAGAAATAAAAAGAACTACTCGTCGTCCTCGTCGTCGTCGTCGTTGAAGTTATGGTCTGGGAATTTCTTCATGAACGCCTCAATCATCCTCTCAGTCCGCCTCTTTTCTGCCTTACTAGCAGCCTCTTGAGCCGCCATCTTCGCCTCCAACATAGCGATGCGGTCATCCTTATCCTTCAGTTGATCTATCAGCATAGGATCAACTGGCACCTGGAATGTAGAAGGAATCGGCTTGGATCGACGACCCAAACCGACCAAACGTCCCTTCTTCTTTGGAATCCCCTGAAAAAGAAAATTTAAAATTATAATCATAGAAAAAAGATTATAAAATATATAAATGAATTGAATATTTAGAAAATATTTATAAATTATAAATTAAAAAAATATTTATAAATTATAAAAATGGCTAAAATAATTAGTAAATTACTTTTAAACTTACTTATAAATTATAAATTAAAAAAATATTTATAAATTATAAAAATGGTTAAAATAATTAGTAAATTACTTTTAAACTTACTTATAAATTATAAATTATAAAAATAATTATAAATTAAGAAAATTGAATCTAGAACTTACATGGGGACTAGGAACGGATTTAGAGGTGGATTTGGAGGGGATTCGCCGGAAAATCGCAAGGGGGGGGAGAGAAATCACCGGAAAATCGCAAGGGAGGAAGAGAGAAAGAGAGAATGGGGAAGAAGAAGAACAGTCTCGGGTTTAAAACCCGAGATTTCCTACGGAAAATGAATCCGTCGGAATCCTCAATATTCGACTTTTCGCGAAAATTTTGGCGGTTTAGTTTCCCGGGTAATGAAAATTTCCGAGGGAATTCCGACGGATTCATTTTCCTATTGGTGAGACTGTTCCTCGGAATTTCCTAGGAAATTTCCTAGGAGATTCCTAGGAAATTCCGAGGAACCATAGTTTAGGGTTTCAAAATCCAAAATTTAAAACTTTAGACCATTTCTTGAACAATTTAGCAGTTTTTCCTACGGTAACATTGACAATAGATGGCAAATAAACGTTGAAATTACAAAATTATTGAAATGAGTGCAAGTATTGTCGTTTCTGTTCATTAAAGTGTATAAGTGTTTATCTTGTTGTTTGGGGATCTCGTTGATACAATTAGAAAAGTTTCTATTAATTGGTACAACACTAATGTCTTGTCCCATAATCAATCCAAGACACTTAATAAGGCTTATGAAAGTCTTGTGGAAATCGTAAATCGGTGTTTTCGATTCTAAATCATCATTCCCTCGGAATTTCCTAGGAATTTTCCTAGGAAATTCCGACGAGGTGATGGTTTTCCTCGGAATTTCCTAGGAATATTCCTAGGGAATTCCGAGGGAATTAAACCCTACGATCAAACCCCTAAATCCGATTTTGCTCATCGGATTTTCCTCGGTTTATTTCGAGGGATTTTTGCCCCTCGGAATTTCATCGGAAAATTCCGAGGGAAATTGTATTCCTCGGAATTTCCTAGGTATATTCCGAGGAAATTCCAAGGAAACACATAAATTGCGTTTCCTAGGAATTTCCTCGGAATAGCATCGGAATATTCCGAGGAACCAACGTTTCCTCGGAATTTCCCTCAGTATTGTGCTGTTTTCTTGTAGTGTACTGTATAGTTGTTATAGTATGGATTGGTTTCGTCAGTTTTATAATGTTTTTAATTTTTAATTTAGGTTGAGGATCCTGAAGACTTTTCTGATGTTATTAATGATCTTATTGGGAAAACTTTCAAATTTGGTGTTTATGTGAACAAAGACAATGTCGACTATGGAGCCGATAGTTTTAATATTGGGAAGACTTGGGCTGCTGATGAAATAATATCAGAAGAGGAAAACACACATACCAACGTTGTATCTTTTGATCATTCTTCAGGACATGTATGTTAAAAAAATTTGCTTCAATATAAATTGTATCAATCATATATAAATGGTCTCTTTACTATTCTTTAATCGATTTTAGGTGTCTTTTATCAGCATTGAAAGTGAAAACAACACATCTTCTTATTCAACTCAACTTTCAAAACAAATAGGAGACAGTGATATTGATGACCTTTTTCCTACTTCAAAGAAAAAGTACTCTAAGATTATCAAGGTGGAAAAGAATGTTGGGGAGTAGTTAGAGGATGCGTGGTTTTGTGTTTGGTGGACACATTGTGTTTACAAACATGTTTTTTTCTACAATAACATTATTAGGTTGATTTCAAGTTGTCATTGTTATTTAGTTTTCTTAATATTTTGTTATTTGGATGATTTTAAGTTATCGTTGTTATTTGGATTTTTTTTAATAAAGATGAGTTTTAAAAAAGTTGATGGAGCCTTGTATTGTTTCCAAGTTATCGATAACAATCATATTAGTTTGTCGAAATATTTAGCTTATTAATTATGTCTTGTTCAACTTAAAAATCGTTATATATCAATCAATAGTTGCACTAAGCTATTCTTTTTTTTACCAAAATCAAAGAATGGTAAAAAATAAACTTACTTTTAATACAATTTAGTTGGATTCCGGTTATTGATCCTAGGTGCATTACTTCATGTTAAAGGCATGGAGAACCCTGTAAAATATCAAATAATTATAATATGTTAAACGCATATAGAATCCATAAAATATCAGATAAACTTTCTGCAATTTTAAAAAAATTTGAATATCAGTTTTGAGAAACAATGGCATATTCTAAACAAATATCGGTTAAGATAGTTTCTATCATTGTTATATTGTATCTAAACTAGAATAATTAACTATGAATTTCAAATATTATACTACATGTATACCTAAAGAATCTTAACTAATTTAAACTCTCATCCAATTTTTTTTATCATCGCGCCATTATGTAGAGTTAAAACATTTTGGGGGTTTAACACTTGAACAAGTTTAACTCATCAGCGTAAGTATCTGAACGTGGAGCAGTCATTGAACAATTACAAACCTATATCAAACTGTTGTTAAGGTATTTCTACTATTCCTCTAAATAAATGACGATAGCAACAATAGATTGTGTCATAGTTTGTACGAAGAACATTTTATATTCTTCTACTTTTCTAACTACTTAACACTTTATGTGTACAAGATGAAAAAAGCATCTACCTACCCTTGCGCTGATTAAAACAGGAAACATATAGATACTGGTCTAAAAATAGAACAGTTGCATCCCAAACAAAAGATGTACCTTTGAGTACTGTTGGTGTAAGACTATTGAATGATATTACCAACAAGAACTTTGCATCAAGGTTACAAGCGCAAGTAACAACATCAAATCCTACAAACAAATGAGGTGTTTATATTATATATTTGATTCAAAGTTGATGTACTAAGTTTTGTTTTCATTCAACAACCATCTTAATTGTTATTTGGTGTAGTTTGTTTTGACAAAGAAAATCACTACAACCCGCATCACAGTAAAAGGATTTGAATAAATAAAGGTATGTTGTATATACTGCCAAAGTTATAGTTGTTATAACTAAACATTATTACTGCATAGCAAGTAGAATAACAATGTCATGTTCAAGTCAAGCCACATTTAAAAGAAAAGACACACCAAATCCTAGTTTGCCAAACAAAAACACGAGAATAACGTCAAGAGCTGAATTAGAACATGAAGTTTCAGGAGATGATCCAGAGAATGAAGGTGATTTCGCACCTACTATTATTAATGATGATTTTCATGTGTGATACTAAAACTGTTTACATATTTTTCAGGTTTTCAAGGAAACATGGATGAATATAGTGATTTGGAATTCGAATGTAGTAGTGAAGAAAATTCTGATACTGATAATTCAGAGGATGAAAAATCTATTGAGCTGGAAGCAGAGAAAGAGAAGCGATCTGAACAAGTTCGTTTTCTTGCAGTGTTGTTTAAAAAAAAGCTTCTCTGATGTGAAAAAAAAAAGTGAAACCAGTTTCACCCAAAGAAGATGGTTAGTTTAATTACTCAAGTTATTTCTTAAATGTGGAATATGTTTTCCTAACCATTTTTCTTATATTATGTTGACGAAGGAGACCCATCTTAAACTTGTGTTCATTGTGGAGCTATCATGTGGTATGGTGAACGTATCAATAAGATAAAATATAGACGAAAACCTATATTTACATTCTGTTGCATGCAAGGTCGGATCCATTTGCCACTTTTAAAGAAAACCCCTGATGTTCTAATGAGGCTTCTTGCAGGAAATGATAAGCTTAACAAGCATTTTCAAAAGATTACCAGAATATATAATATGGTTTTCTTATTCACTACTCTTGGTGGGAATGTAGAGAAATCTATTAAAAAGGGACGAGGACCCCAAATGTTGGTGCTTCATGGTGAAAACTATCATTTGATGGGAAGTCTAGCACCTAATGGAGGAGACTATGCCATGTTTGGACAGCTATACATTGTTGACACAGAGAACGAAGTAGAAAACCGATCTATTGCTCTGAGGTAACTAACAACATGTTACCAACAAGTTAAGTTAAGTTATTACAAAATTTGGTTGTAAAGTTGATATAGCCTATTTTTACTAGTTTTAGACCATGTTATAGGCTCCATTTAGGGTCTATTATGTGTGTCTAGGCTATGTTTTAAGGTCTTTATAGGTCCAGATACGATTTAAAGATATATGGAGATACTTGGAGCTTTTGGAGTATTTAGAAGAGAAGAATCCGTACCTGATCATTTAGAGAGTCGAAGTACAAGATTGCCATCGATCAGCGACACAACCTTGGCGTCGACCGATGTTACATGACCAAGGTCGATCGATGTTGCACATCTGCCATCGATCAACATCTAAATTGCAAACGGCCGATTTCAAGCCCAAGTTAGAGACAAGACACAAGATTATAAGATTACCCCAGGACGATTTTTGACCTAGATTTTAGGGTTTTATATTTATACTTTATGTATTGCACCAAAAAGAGAGAGTGCGGTGTGCCAGTGGCAGATTGTGTGCACCAACATTCCATTATAGTTATAGGATTTATTTAGGGAAGAAGACTCATAACTCCTTAGGGAGATTTGTATTGAAACCCCAATATTTTATCTATGTATTATATTCAGATTATTATTATTCTTACTTTAATTATGTCTGAATAATTATCAATTAGATTTAAGGTTGAATGATAGCAAACATGGATTAGCCCAAAATTAGGATTTCTAGGTTAAGTTAATATCCATCAATTGAGTTGTGCTTAATGATTGCATTCTAGAGTAGCTAACTAGGATCTTGAAAGTAAGACATGGACAACTACGAGAGTAGGTTCTGTGCCAGAATAGACTCTATTGAACTACATTTTTAGGCGCATGCGAGAGCTAATCTAATTAGCCTGGTGAACATATCAAATCTCGTTCACACTTCCTTTTGATTTCACCATCGATCGAGATCAGGCCTTAGCCGTTGATCGATGGTCTTTCCTTTTGCTCGCTTACGAGAGTTGGAGTTAAAAGGGTCAGAATAGTTAATATTTGAGTTCTGGAATATTTACATATTTATGCTTCTTATCCGAACCGAACGTAAGTACTCATGTACAACTCTCGGTTAACTTTATTTCCCGGAAAACTACTTTCTCGTTGGTCCGGACCCGTTACCATTAAAGAAGTTACGCCTTATGGGACAATTTTCCTATTTAATCCTAGTGGAGAGGATTTCATGGTGAATGAGCAAAGAGTGAAAAATTACTAGGCTAAAGCTGAAATTTCGCATACACAGACCATGCGTCTAGAGGTGCCTGACCTTGAATGATAAACCCATTTTTCGTCAAGCTAACGACTTTAAACAAATGCTAAGTGAGAGGCAACCCACTAATTTAATATTAATATTAAAAATTATTATAATAAATAATAATAATAAGAAAAAAAAATAAATAAAAGAAAAAAAAGAAAAAAATATATATTATATATAATAACAATAATTAATTAACAACAAATATATGATAATTATCTATCCATCATTTATGCGTTTACAAATTTCTTAAGTAAAAATGGAGTCACAAAACATACCATCGATTGACGCCCATATAGGACCGTCAATCGACAGTCGAGTGTCAAGTATGTTAACCCGACACAACCCCAATTCATAAATAACTTTTCTCCAAACCACCAAAAACACACACGGGTAAACACTCAATTTCTCTCTCAAATTTTTGGCCGATTTTGCTCATGCTCGAGCCTATGTCACTCGATTTTTACCCTTTCTACTTGTCTAGTTCACTAAATCACTCAATCATCAAGGTATGTTCTCTAAATCTCTTAGTTTAGGGATGATATAGCCTATTTATTACTAGTTTTAAGCCATGTTATGGGCTATATTTAAGGTATATTATATGTGTCTAGGCTATGCTTTAAGGTCTTTACAGGTCCAGGTACGTTTTGGAGATATATAGAGTTACTTGGAGTTTTTGGAGCATTTAGAGAAGAATGATCCGTAGTTGATCTGTAGTTGATCATTGAGATAGTCGAAGTAAAAGACTGTCGTCGATCGATGACACTATCTTGACATTGACTGATGTTACATGACTGAGATCGAGTGTTGCTGACTACTTGCCATCGATCGATAACCAATTCGCAGACAGCCGATTTCAAACCCAAGTTAGAGACAAGACAAAAATTACAAGTTTACCCCTAGACGAGTTTTGACCTAGTTTTTATGGTTTTATATTTATACTTTATGTATGAGAAGAGATACAGAGATATACGTACGCATACGTACGAAGACGTACAGTTCTAGGTTCTTTAGTATTCTATTTACGGAGAAGATTCATAACTTCTTAGGGAGATTTGTATTTGAACCCCAGTGTTTTATCTATGCATTATATTTGGATTATTATTCTTATTTTGATTATGTCTGAGTAGTCATCAACTAGATTTAGGGTTTATTAATGGTATTGATGGATTAGCCAAACAATAGAATTGTTAGGGTTATTATTAGATATATCAATAGAATTGTGTTTATTGCTTGTGTTATTGAGTAGCTAACTAGAACCCTAATCATAGGATCGTTAGGCGCAAGCGAGAGCATGGTCTACTACCGGAATTAATTATATTAAGCTAGGTTGCTAGAAACAAACGAGGGTTGACTTAGTTAATCTAGTGAACTTATAGAATTATTCATAAATCTTGACTCAAGAAACCATCGATCGACGGTCATTCCGTGTCAACAAGCGAGAGCTGAGACATTGGACTTAGTCAATAGATTACACCCGCAGCGAGAACTGGTCATCTTATACATTAGATATCGAGTTCTATGATTAATACCCTTAGCTTCTATCCTCTATAATCCACTTGAATGAAACCCTAGATCTAGCATATTTACATTTACATCTAGTTAGTTTAGCATCATATCTCTATATTTACATTATTAGCATATTTCCATTATTAGTGTATTTCCATATTGCATCTACACTCTCTAATAAGGAACATTTCCTTAGACCGATTACTTGTTACCAATATATATATATATATATAATCACCTAGCTTAACCTTAGGAATAAGAAATCTATTGTGTGTCATTGTTCTCTGTGGATTCGATCCTTAAGTACTACACCTGATCTCTCTTGGCAAGAGTATTGTTTTGTGTGTTAGGATTAAGGGTTAATTTGATTGTTAATTGTTTAAGATATTTATACCCTGCTAGAACAGTAAACACACCACATGTCAAATTTGGCACTGTTGTCGGGGAATATTGATCACCATTATATTTAATTTATAGGTTTTAGTCTAGGTTTGTTTTACTTTCAAGTTACTGGTTTTTCTTTTCCATTGTCTTTTAGGTGCATGCAAAAGAGTATCAAGAGAAATAAAGGAAAAGAATTACTATTCTCAGACCCGCATAAACTCGAACATATAATCCGCAAAGAAAGACGACAAGCATCGATCAACGACATACATTCAGCGTCGACCAACACTTCTTTACGTAGCATCGATCGACATCATCTCACCCGCAGACGAGTTCAGATGGTTGCGCCTATATTGTGGTTTAGAATGAGAATGGAGACTTGCATGACCTCAACGGTCATCTGCGTAATGCAGCAGGTTAAAAGATAAACGATCAGGGGGTTGTGATCCTGATATAGAAGCAGAATCAGAAGCTGCAATAGCTAAACCTGAAGCTAAAGCCCAAGCTTCTAAAGACATGAAGATTTTGAGACCAATCAGAAGACCATGGGTCGAACTTATGTTTGACAAAGTACTGGAGGGACATCAGAGGATGACTGTGGACTTCAATGAGAAGTGAAATTTCTTGTACGTCTACCTAAACACAAAAATCGAAGATCACGACACCCGTGTGGGGAAACTGGAAAGTCAAGTGACTCAGGCGAGTGAAGTCCTTAACGAATACAAGGCTATAGTTAGAGATAAGGAAAAAACCGGACTCAAACATCACGTCATTGCTGTGATTGATGATGATTTCTGGGTAGAAGTCAAGAGAGAAAGGCCTCAAGAGAAAGAGTTCCGTATAGGAAAACCGGTTTGTTAGGAAGCCCACACAAGCATCGATCGAAACAAGTTACTAAGAATCGATTGACGGTTCTATTGACTTGACAGAATCAGGAATAGCTTCACGCATCGTTCAACGCAGAGATCGTGCAATTTATCGATGGTACCCAGTGACAAAACGAGTTCATCAACAAAGCGTCACAAATAAGAAACCTCCAGAGCAGAATATGGATGCATCAGAGCCTATGGTGGTTGAGGCTACCGAGAGTCATCCTAGGAAAAGGCCAAGAACTATTTTGAAGAAGAAAAGTGATCCGGTGAAGTTTGTGGTACTATGTCTGATCAAAGGCCACGAGTTTCCCAACGCCCTTTGTGAAACTGGATCATCAGTGAGCATAATACCCAGAGATATGGCGGAGAAGTTGAACCTGAGAATGGAGCCTTACAGCGATTCTTTCATTTTGTGGATTGCTCTAGAGTTGATTCAGGAGGGATTTGCAGAGATGTCCCACTGCAAATTCAGGACGTCTTAGTCTCGATAGACTTCCATGTGATGAACATACAGATCAATTGGAACTCCTCTTTGTTACTTGTAAGAGCTTTCATGGCCATCATAAGAGCCATTTGTGACATCAAGACAAACAAGTTATGCCTTTCCTTGATTGACCATAATGTGTATTATGAGATTTATAAGAATAAACATACCCTAACAGAATTGTGCAATGATGCAGAGCTTGTGACCACATGTTTATGCACTTACGAGTTTGGTGAGGAATCGGAAGAAGGAGCATCGATCGACACACAACCCAACCCATCGATCGACAACCATACAGTTCAAGAATCGATCGACACCCACCCTATCGCATCGATCGAAACTCAAACTTCCAAACAATCCCACACCCACCATGGCGATTTCAGTTACAACACAGCCTACCTCGAGTACGACGAAGACTATAGAGACGAAGAAACGATTGAATACCAATATGGAAGAGGCTGGAGTTTTCCATGTTTCCCATCAACCTGGCAAATCAACATCGATCGAAGGACACCATACACCGTTGATCGATAATGAGAATGAAGCATGAACCGAATGAGATTCAACTGCAGAACACGAAATGGAATATGGTTATTTACAACATGATGAGTTCGGTATTATGCGAGATCCAGATGGTTATGCAAGAGCTATGGATGGCAGAATTCTACCTATCACGAAGGAAGATATGGCAGATATACTTGCCATGGCTAACGGAGCTGGAAACCTTTTCATCCACCAGTATGATTATCGAGCATCGATTGACGGACCACATACACCATCGATCGATGGCCCACATACACCATCGATTGACACCAATCCGGTTCACCAAGGTTCTTATGGAGATTACGAAGAGCACGATGCAGCTTAGAGAGAGGAAGAACTTATTGAATCTCGCAGCCTGAAACTGGAAGAAGCTGGCTGGGTAATGAACGCACGAGTAGCCAATCCAGCATCAATCCTCAACATATATTGGCCATCAAACAACATCAAACAAAGACCAGAACAATTACTTGGAGCAGAAGATACAGAAGATGGTTATCTCAAACCATACAAGTTTGGAATTTTTAGAGATACATAGGGACGTGCACGAGATCTTTACAGGAGAATTCTCAATCTACCTAAGGAAGATGTAGCAGATGCCCTTGGTAAGGGTAAAAGATCAGAAAGTTTATTTGGACAACAACAACATACATCGATCGACGTGTAGGTACAGCCATCGATCGACATCAAGAAGCAGAAGCACGAGCCTATCCAATACCAAACATCGATCGACAACAAGAAGCATGCATTGATCGATACCACCATTCCAAAAGTCCACAAGTTCTGTACATCTAACCCCTTTACTTCAGAAACTCCGGGACTGGTCAGTTGGATAAATACTCTACTGATAACGGTCGGGTAGAGTATGGAAAACGAGCTTTTGATACTGAAGGACGAAGGATTTTCTTTTGGGAAAAGCAAGATGAGTATGGCATATACAGAGATGAGAATGGTAATGCACGCGCTATAGATGGACGACTTGTGAATGTGCACGAGGAAGATATCAGAGCAGTTTTAGAGAGAGCTACTATGTTTGAGTACAACTACATATGTTTACCTGAACATGCAACAAAGATCGCTATGTCTAGGAAGAAGCAAGAAACAAATCGCAGAGTAGAGATTGACGATCTTGTGAATGGGATCTACAACGCTTAAGAGATGTCATTAGAAGATTTCTACAGGAAGCTTGATGATGTCTACTATCCTATAGACAAGTTTGAAATCAGTCTGAAATCAAGCAAAAACTTTACTCATATCTTTTTCATCTTTTGTTATCGAGCTGCGACTCAGATATGTTTAAGGTTTCTACTTTATAGAACTATGTAACTCTCTGACAGCTCTTGCGGCCAAAGATTTGATAATCCTTTGTAATGATCACAATGCTCTTACACGGATTCGAAATAAGATCTACTTTTTCTATAGATCTTTTTTGTTATCTTTTCATACTTTCCACGTTTATTCGATTACTTGTCGTTGGCTCTCACAGAGAATTCGAGACCTCATGGAAAGTTAGGGTTTCTTGACATTCCTTAATTTACAGAAATCGACAACATGAATTTTGGTTCCCACAGTTTGGCGCTAGAAGGAGGGGGGGGGTCGGATTACTCTAACTCATGGACACAAAACGCTTGACCGAAACAATGTTGGGAAATAAGAAAGACAATACCGCAGCTCACAACAACGCTGGTAAAACAACTCCAGAAGTGACTGCTCCCATCTCCAACGCTTATGCAAACACCGCAGTGAGAAAATCGAAAACCTAGTCACGACTTCTCGCCACAGGCGGAGTACCGAAACAAGCTCGCGATTTCTCTCACTAAACAGAAAATGCAACGAATAAAATTTATCAAACCCCGTAAATTTTGTGTCATTACCGAGTTAGAAAAATCTCAGCGTATAAGGGTTCGACCAAAAGACCTTTTTCAAAAAAAAATCGGAAAAATAAACCTTGCTCTCCCAGAAATTGCTGTGAAACCCTAGATTACTCATAGAGAAAGGAAGAACAGAAAATTGGGCGCACAACCCCCGCTGTTGTACTTCTTCTGAACAAATTTCGAAGAAACAAAGTTGGTCTCTATTGAATAACTCGAAACCTAAAACGTCTGACGAAAACTAAACTAAGCAAAACGATAGATCGTATCCCTCACTGCTAAAACGTTTTCTGAAACCTAAGATTTCTTAAAAAGTCACGCTTTGATTTTACGTGACATATTCAGTGAATTCTCGATGATTGTCACTTAAACTTACTTAGGAAAAACTACTCAATATCCCCTCGGACCAATCCTGCGGAAAAGAGAAAATCTCTGATTAAGTTGACTCACGTTAATTAAGCTCACCACAGCCAAATTTTCAGAGGCTAAAACGTGAGTTTTCCGAAAAAACGGCTCTCGTACAGCCAAACTCGAAAACACGCTTACATAACGACTTTTGTAAAATTAAACACAATAACATTTTACGAAACAGCTTTCGTAAAACTAAACTCACGACATTTCATGGAATAACTTTCATAAAATTAAAGCTCAACAACATTTTCTGAAACAACTTTCGTAATATCAAACTTGACAATATTTTATGAAACATCATTCGCAAAGCAAAACGAGTTAGCATTTTATGATAAAAATTTCATAGAAAATTTTTGAAAACAGTTAAAAATGACGGCACCATCATACCATCAAAACTCGAGTCGGGCCAGTCCAACTCGCTGAACAGGCGAGTTGGATCAAACGAGCCGTCCAACTCGCCCATTCGGAGATTGGACCAAACGAGCAGTCCAACTCACCGAACGGGCGAGTTGGACCAAACGAGCCTGCCAAATCACCTGTTTAGCGATTTGGAACGAATGATCACTTTGGATAACCTTTGCGTTCTCCTTTAAATCCCGATTGAAACGCTTTTCGTTTTGTCTCAATAGAAGTTGCCGTTGAGATTTTACGAGCAAAACAAGTTGGACGCACACCATCCAACTCGCCTCATGGTGAGTTTGGTAAGCCCTGGTGAGCTTATCCTTTGTGTTCTCATTCAAATCTAGATTGAAACGCTTTTCGTTTCATCTCAGTCGGAGTTTCCGTTGAGATTTTACGATCAAAACAAGTTGGACGCACACCGTCCAAATCGCCCCAAAGACGAGTTGGATTTATTCCCTCCAAATCGCCTCATTGAGAGTTGGGAAAGCCCTGGTGAGCTTGTCCTTTGTGTTCTTATTCTAATCTTGATCGAAACGCCTTTCGTTTCATCTCAATCGGAGTTTCCTTTGAGATTTTACAACAAAAACTAAGTGAGACTTGCACAAACTGCTTGGCTTGCTCCTACTCGCCCTCTTGGGAATCATACTCGTCCTCACCTCCATCCTTACGTTCTCTGTCAAATCTTGATCGAAACATCTCTTGTTTCGTCTCGATTGGAGTTACCTTTGGAACTTTACGATAAAAACCGCAAAGACTTTTCTCGTATGAATTCAAATTGATCGTATAAAACGGCAACAATTAACTTAACACCTTAGTCACCTCAGTTATAAGAGTAATTTGAACCTTTTTATAAAAATTGACATCGTATCTAAGGTACTCTTTCGAAGAAATCGTAAAAACGTTAATGTCGAAAAACGGCCCTAAGAGGTGTAAAACATGACTAAAAGCCTACTTATGATTCTTGACGAAATGGAGCCCAATGATATTTTCGACGGTCCATCTTTTATTTCTGGGAGAAGATAAAAGTAAAGTTTGGAAGATAGATGTCAAGTTTCAAATTATAAACACAATTACCAAAAAATATAGATCGACAAACCAAAACTGCAAGAAAGGTTCGATCCTAAACGCGGCCAGGAAGAACTGTTCTTAAGGGGCGTACATACACGAGAAGAGGAAGGGGAGATGAGCAACCAAAAAGGAGAAGATGTTAACCCAAACCTTCGAGAAAACTAAGGTATGGCCGGCTTGGAAGTTTTTGAAATTAGACTTGAAATTTTCGTAGGAAGGTACTAAAAAATAAAAACGCTTCAGAGATCGCCATAAAACTTTAAGGAACTTAGCATCTAGCGAGCTAAGTCTTAGGAATTTTCCTGTCTCGATCTATTGTTCTGTGACTGTTCAGGCATATCTTTCAAACCGATCTAAAATCTCAGAAAACGAGAAACGATCGCCACGCGTACTCAGCTCGCTTCCTAAAGAAAGAAAGAACTAGAAACGAGAACATTGTCGTAAAACCGACTCATTTCGGGAAATTTTCTTAAAACTGACATATTCCTAGTCGTCAACCCGAAAATCACCAAGTCACAATCCTAGCGTCGTCTTTAAACCGAATTGGAATGTCGGTCATCCCAATCTTCGAAAGAAAAAACGTACACAACCCTTCAAAATATCGGTTCAGCAGTTTTCTTTCGTAAAAAAGGAGGGAGTAGGTACGTATACTATACTCGTATACTCCCATACTTCAAAAAACATTTTTTTTTGTCTCGGCATCAAGATAACGATTTCGACAAAAGGAAACTCTCGCAGAAGAAGACAGAAAATCATTTAGGCAATGTGATGCCTCATAAAACTGATCATCCATTACTTTTGTATAACTATAATATTTATATGGAAGAGCCTACGGGAAAACAAGATCGGTGTCATGAAAAACTACTTCGCAATGCGGAAAAGAGAATGAGGAAAACACAATCCTCTTTCGCAAATATCACGAGTAATCTGCGAGAAACATTCTCAATTTACCTCTATGCCATTCACTTCTCGTAAAACTTACGCGAAACATCCATCGTATAGCCACACCAAGTTATGCGAAGAAACTTTCGAAAACGAACGTATCAAGTTTTACGGAGAAGTGTTTTTCACAATTTGCGTACAGCTAAAAACAAAGTCATATGACTCGTCTCTCAACGAAAAAAACTAAACTTTATCTCTTCACACTACGATCTTACAGATCTCATACTTTAGCCATGCGGCTCACTGGCTTATGCCTCCCATCTCCCTCGGTTCCATCCGAGCAGGAAATTTTCTCGCACAGATTCTTTATCGAGCCTCTTAGGTTTTGTCTTCATCATACAAAACCAAAGTAATTTTCGCACGATTGTAAGTAAACATCATACGAAACATTCATCGTGTAACCGATACCTAAAGTGGAAAATCATTTCAAAAACCATTGGCCATCTTAGCCCAGAAAAATTCGATTTGGACCATCAATTTCGACAAACGCTCTTTGTCTCTCGGCCAATTACGCCTTCCGATAAAATCCAAGGCGGAATTCGGCATCCTATTTAGGACAGTTCTAAACTAACATGACCTTAATGTTAACACGAACGTGCCATAGTCTAATCTGTGACCAGCAACGTCCTCAGCTATGCGGCTGAACACATCCTCCAGACCGAGCCAAAATGTTTGAGCAACCACTGCTCCATCCAATCACTTAATGGCAAAACGATAATCCTTGATTATTCTAAAAACGCCAAGTGCAAATAATTACCATTTAACCCAGAATCAGAAATCATACGATAAATTCTTAATATCGAAACTTAGTTGCAACCACCAAATGGTTAACGGTAAACTCAAACTTGTCGACAACTTACCAAGTTCAATATGTTCCGCAGTTTACTCTAAACCCACAATGTTTTACAAGTAAAAAGTGGCACGTAAGGAAAAAATCGTACCAAAGCTCCTAGAGCTATACGAAACATCGTTGACTATACAAGAAATAAATCTTGGGGGGGGGGGGGGGGGGGGGGGGACTCTTCCCAAAGTACAGTGAAGGAAGTCACACATTCTGAGGGCCAAATTTACGCGACCCGTTAGTCCTACTTCCTCGCTATCAAATCAAACAATTTAACGTCCGAACAGGAAAAAAAGTTTTAGCTGCGAACATCCGCAAACAAAACAAAATGTTTCCCTGCAAAAAGGTTAAAACAGAACCCTTGCGAGGCGACACATCTTCAAGCCCACAAAAATTTCAAGCACGAAATGCGGCATACAAAATAAAAACTCAACCTTTGACACAAAGAGACGTCGCTGACGGTCGAAGAACTGTTTTTTCATGAAAACTTTCCAAAACGGAATGTTCACCTTAAAAACAGTCCATCCGCGACTATAAAACAAGCACACCTCCTTAAACCCTTATCCTTCGTGAAGATTAAATAATCGTAATACCTACCAATAAGTTTGTTGCTGATCACAACAAACTCTCAACGTCCTAAACAGACTAATCCATCTCATAGAGATAGCTCTCGAATACCCGACACAAGGGTAATAGCTCTATAAACTCCAAAATTTTGGTCAGCGCTTTCTGGAGAATTAAAAATTGTCCCCGAAGAGATGTTCGATTCCTACCATAGAAGTCACATAAGCCGAGAACATATCGTGGACTTTAAAACGGGACGAAATCAGGTCGAACGCAATACGGTAAACCTAGGCCGAAGTAGTCATCGCACCCCCTAAAACCATGATTAGACCTAGGTCTTACACTAAAAACAGCACACTGGTCTCTAACGTCTCAAGGCATGATATCGAAAAGATACGAGATCCTGAAAGCATGTCTCTTCGTCCATATCTAAGAGCTCTCGAAACTTTGGACAACTTCTTAATCATCTCGAACGAGCGACGAATAGGACGATCCGCAAAGAGTTGGGATCAAGAAGACAACTCATATCCTTCCCTCTACACTAACAAAAATCTGAATCTACTTAGACTCATTTCAAGTTAAAAGCCTAGTTTATTCATTAAAACAGTCACAAAGCGGCCGGGATTCAAAGCCACACGCTGTCAGTCCCGAAAACATAAATACGGCCATAGTCGGCCAAACTAAACGGCCTACGAGGCTAGTCTTGAGGCTGATAAAGTTCCAATATAAAATGCTATTGGCAGCAACATGCCCGATAATCTCTACACGACACACAGCTAAACCATAAAGGTCTCACTAGAAAACAAAAAGTAAAAACCTTAACTCCAGGACGAAGTACGAAAGGCTTGATCCCTTCTACAAGGCTACGTAGGCAGCCTTCATAAGGCGCAGCCCCAATCCTACTGCATTCCGCTCTTTGACGAATGAGTTGACCACTTTCAACGGACCTTTTCAACCATTGATTCTGCCTAACTTACCAAACCTGCCAAACCACTCGCTAAAACCTCACGATTCTAACAAGCTGGGGGCTAACTGTTGGGGTAAGAATCAGTCACGACAGAATCAATTGTTGAAAAATCCCGAGAAATATTTCTTATCTAAAAAATAAGTATAAATCCAGGACAAAAGCGTAATGTTGGGGTCAAAAACAGTTATCTCAAAATCAATATCTGAAATTTCTTTTTCGTACGAAATCTTTCTCGACACAATATCGACAAAATTTCCTGAGCAAAGGACTCGAGAGAAACAGAGCACGAGAGCAAACACATGATCCAACTCGTCCGTTCGGCGAGTTGGACCAAGGAAGATGGTCAACTCGCCCATTCGACGAGTTGGACCAAGCAAAATGGTTAACTCACCCATTAGACGAGTTGGACCAAACACACAATCCAACTCACCGAACGGGTGAGTTGGACCAAGAAAGATGGTCAACTCGCCCGTTCGGCGAGTGGGACCAACCCAACTCGCCCCCGAGGTGAGCTGGGCCGAACATAAACCAGATCTTATGCCTTTCATTGAACCTCGGTGGATCCACCCCTCATTTTGTCTCGATCAGATTTATTAAACGTTCTTTCGTAGAAATTGAAACCGATCTAATCTCTCAGAAAACCGAGAAACGATCGCCACGTCTAGTCAGCTCGCTTCCTAAAGAAAGAAAGAACTAGAAATGAGAACGTCTTCCTAAAACCGACTCATTCCTAACATATTTCTTAAAACCAACATATTTCTAGTCGTCAACCAGAAACTCACCAAATCACAATCCTAGCGTCATCTTTAAACAGACCTGGATTGTTGGTTATCCCAATCTTCGAAAGAAAAAAACGTACACAACCCTTCAAGATGTCGGTTCAGCCGTTTTCTTTCGTAAAAAAAAAGAGGGATTAGTAGTATACTATACTCGCATACTCCCATACTTCAAAAAAAAAAAAATTCTCGGCATCAAGATAACGATTTCGACAAAAGCAAACTCTCGCAACAGTGGACAGAAAATCATTTAGGCAATGTGATGCCTCATAAAACTGATCATCCGTTACTTTCGTATAACTATAACATTTTATATGGAAGAGCCTACAGGAAAACAAGATCGTTGTCATGAAAAACGACTTCGCAATGCGGAAAAGAGAATGAGGAAAACACATTCCTCGTTCGCAAATATCACGGGTAATCAGAGAGACATTCTCAGTTTACCTCTATGCCATTCACTTCTCGTAAAACTTATGTGAAACATCTTTCGTATAGTCACACCAAGTTATGCGAAGAAACTTTTGAAAACGTATGTAGCAAGTTTTACGGAGAAGTGTTTTTGACAATTTTGTATAGCTAAAAACAAAGTCATATGACTCGTCTCTCAACAAAAAAAGTAAACTTTATCTCTTTGCACTGTGATCTTATAGATCTCATTCATTATCTATGCGGCTCGCTGGCTTATGCCTCCCATCTCCCTCGGTTCCATCCGAGCAGGCAATCATCTCGTACGGGTTCTTTATCGAGCCTCTTAGGTTTTGTCTTCATCATACAAAAACAAAGAAATTTTCGCACGATTGTAGGTAAACATTATACGAAACCTTCATCGTGTAACTAATACCTGAAGTGGAAAATCATTTTTAACACTATTGGCCATCTTAGCACGGAAAACTTCGACTTGGCCAATCAATTTTGACAAACACTCTTTGGCTCTTGGCCAATTACGCCTTCCGATAAAATCGGAACTGGAATTTGGCATCCTCTGTAGGAAATTTCTAAACTAACATGAACTTAATGTTAACAAGAACGTGCCACAGTCTAATCCATGACCAGCAACGTCCTTGTCTATGCGACTGAACACATCCTTCACATCGAGCCAAAATGTTTGAGCGACCACTGCTCCATCCA
Source organism: Moricandia moricandioides (assembly GCA_905132885.1). Lineage (NCBI taxonomy): Eukaryota > Viridiplantae > Streptophyta > Magnoliopsida > Brassicales > Brassicaceae > Moricandia > Moricandia moricandioides. The sequence continues at coordinate 89,636 of CAJHQQ010000295.1, forward strand.
ATCACTTAATGGCAAAACGACATTCCATGATTAGTCTAAAAACGCCAAGTGCAAATAATTACCGTATAACCCAGAATCAGAAATCATACGATAAATTCTTAATATCAATACTTAGTTGTAACCACCAAACGATTAACGGTAAACTTGTCGACAACTGATCAAGTTCAATATGTTCCGTAGTTTACTCTAAACCCACAACGTTTTACAAGTAAAAAGTGGCATGTAAGGAAAAACTCGTAACAAAGCTCCTAGAGCTATACGAAACATCCTTGACTATAGACAAAATAAATGGGCGGGGGGGGGAGACTCTTCACAAAGCACAGTGAAGGAAGTCGCACATTCTCAGGCCAAATTTACCCGACCCATTGGTCCTAATCTCCGTAACAAATCAAACAATTTAAGATCCGAACATGAACAACAGTTTTGGCTGCGAACATCCGCAAACAAAACAAAACGTTTTCCTGCCGAAAGGTTAAAATAGAACCTTTGTGATGTTACACATCTTCAAGCCTGGAAAAATTTCAAGCACAAAATGTGGAATAGGAAATAAAAACTCAACCATCGACACAGCGAGACGTCGCTGACGCTCGAAAACTATTTTTCATCAAAACTTTCTAATACGGAATGCTCACCTTAAAAACGTCCATCCGTGACTATAAACCACACACACCTCCTTAAACACGTATCCTTCTCGAAGATTCAAAAATTGTAATATCTACCAATAATTTTGTTGCTGATCACAACAAACTCTCAACGTCCTAAAGAGACTAAGCCATCTCGAACACCTGACACAAGGGTAATAGTGCTACAAAAGAAATCTGAAATTTTGGTCAACACTTTCAGGAGACTTATAAATTGTCTTCAAAGAGATGCTCCATTCCTACTATAGAAGTCACATAATCCGAGAAGATAACGCGGATTTAAAGCGGGATTAAATCAGGTCGAAAGCGATACGGGAAATGTAAGCCAAAGTATTCACCGCACCCCCTAACATCGTGATTAGACCTAGGTATTAACCTAAACCCAGCACACTGGTCTCTAGCTTCTCAAGGCGTGATATAGAAAAGATACGAGATCCTGAAAGCATGTTTCTTCATCCATATCTAAGCGCTCTCGAAACTTCAGAAAAATTTTCAAACATCTCGAACGAGCGACAAATAGGACGATCCGTAAAAGAGTTGGGAGCAATATGAAAACTCTTATCCTTCCTTCTACCCTTAACAAAAATCCGAATCTACTTAAACTCCTTTTCAAGTGAAAAGCCTAGTTTATTCAATAAAAAATCGCAAAGAGGGCGGGATCCAAAGCCACACACTGTCAGTCTCGAAAACATAAATACGGCCATACTCGGCCAAAATAAACAGCATACGAGGCTAGTCTCGAGGCCAACAAAGTTCCAATATACACAACACACAGCTAAAGAATAAAGGTCTCACTGGAAAACAGGAAGTAAAAACCTTAACTACGGGACGAACTACGAAAGGCTTGATCCCTTCTACAAGGGTACGTAGGCAGCCTTCATAAGGCGCATCCCCAATCCTACTGCATTACGCTCTTTGAGGAATGAGTAGACCACTTTCAATGGACCTTTTCGACCATGATTCCGCCTAACTTACCAAACCTGCCAAACCGCTCGCTAGAACCTCACGATTCTAACGAGTTGAAGGGCTAACTGTTGGGGTCAAAATTGGTCACAACATAATCAATGCTAAAAACTCTCGAGAAATATTTCTTATCTAAAAAAGAATTAAAAATCCATGACAAAAGCTTCATGTAATGTTGGGGTCAAAAACGGTTATCTCGAAATCAACGTCTAAAATTACTTTTCCGTACGAAAGCTTTCTTGACACAATCTCAACAAATGTTCCCGAGCAAAGGAATCGATAGAAACGAAGCTCGAGACCAAACATGTGATCCAACTCACCCGTTAGGCGAGTTGGACCAAACACACAGTCTAACTCGCCCAATTGGCGAGTTGGACCAAGCAAGATGGTGAACTCGCCCATTTGGCGAGTTGGACCAAGCAAGATGGTCAACTCGCCTGTTCGGCGAGCTGGACCAACCCAACTCGCCCCCGAGGTGAGCTAGGCCAAACATAAACCAGATCTTATGCCTTCCGTTGAACCTCGACAGATCCACCCCTCGTTTTGTCTCGATCGGATTTATCGTCGGTATTTTACGATAAAAACCGCGAAGACTCATTTTCTCGACTGAAGTTTGTGGTTATCGTATAAACAACAACGGTTAACTATACGCCACAATCTTCTAAACTATACAAGAACTTTGAACTTCCTAGCCAAAGCGGCGTTGTATCATTAAACATTCTTTCGGAGAAATCGTACAAAAATTTAAGTCGAAATACGGCCCAAAGAGGCCTAGAATGCGGCTAATGATCCACTTATGATTTCATCCGAAATTGAGCCCAAAAATGTTATGATGGTGTATCCTGACTCGCAGAAGAAGATAAATCTCCCAAAATCAGAAGATAAATGTCAAGTTTCCAAGATAATGATGAAAATCGAGATAGAAAAGAATGTTTCCAAAAAGCGATAAACTCAACCTAGGGTCAAAAAAAGGAAGAGGAACCGACCCAAATGGCATATATAAGGAGAGGTAAATCTAAGGGAAAAGGGGATCCGAAAGATTTAGACCTAGAGAAGCTCTGCTAGCTTATAAGAACTTAGAACTTAGGTGGCTAGAAGGACATAGTTATACTCAGACGTTTTCTCCATCTTTGTTCGACAATTCTGGTTTGCATAAACTTTACAACTAATTTCACTTGGAAACCCTAAGCTTTATTCGCGACAAGCTCGGTTTTTATGACTGGCACTCGATTACCAGAAGAACTTGCTCCGTCAGTTCGATCTCTTGGTCCATTCTTTTAATTGAACTACGTTCGGCTTGATCCTCGAAAAGGGTACTTAGGCAGCCTTTCAAAAGTTTTAGTCCGAAATCAAACAAAATCTTTTCTCATATCTTTTTCTCTTTTGTTATCAATCTGTGACTAAACTAGGTTTAAGGTTTTGGTTGCTAGAACCAGGTAACTCGCTAACAGCTCTTACGGCTGAAGCTTTGATAATCCTTTGTAATGACTATAACGCTCTTACGCGGATTTGAAATAAGATCTACTTTTTCTATAGATCTATTTTGTTATCTTTTCATACTTTTCGCGTTTATTCGATTAGTTTTCGTTGGCTCTCGCAGAGAATCTGGGACCTTAGGAAAAGTTAGGGTTTCTTGACTTTCCTTAATTTAAGGAAATCGAGAGTGGAATTTCGGTTCCCACAATTTCTATACTAGGATAGGATATGTAAAGTTTCTTTGTGATTAACTTGATAGGATGTGGTTGCAACAAAGTAGGATGACAATTATACTTAGACATTATGTGAGTCTCTGCTTTTTAAAACCTCTTTCACATGCTTTGTTTGCTTGAGGACAAGCAAAAGGTTAAGTTTGGGGGAGTTGATATGCCATGGATTTTAACTATTTTTCCTATGATATATGGAGTATTTTTAGATTCTTTTATATGCATTTGGTATTGTTTTAGATTATTTATAGGTCTAGGTACTCATTGGAAGCAATTGGAGCTTTTGGGCTGTTTTGGAGCATTTAGGATGCTCATCCATAAACTTAGAGTCGGATCCAGTTTTTTTAGTGAACCATTGATTGACGTCGCACACTGTGTGTGGATCGACAGACAAGTCGACAGCGAGATTGGTGAAGGCTTGAGAAATTACAAGTTTTAGCCAGAAGTTCCATCATACAAGACAAGTCCATGGCCAAAATTTAGACTATTTATTAGGATTTTCAATCTTAGTATTAACCTAAGCCTAGAAGACCTAAGAAAGAATTGTCTTTTAAGTTACACAAGAGTTTTATAATTAAGAGTTGGAACACCTTCCTACATCTATTGGAGAGAAAGATCTGATCATCGTTACAGAAAAGATCTTGAACTCCTTATCTTTTTACTCAGTTTATTCTATGCAATTTATTCATGTTCTTTATTGCTATGTCTGAGTATTTCATTGTTAGATTTAGGGTTATTCAATGGTAATAATATATTGCTGATTTTGTAGAATTGTTAGGGTAATCTTCTTAGTTCTTTGTTTACGTTATTCTTAATGTTAAGTTGAATTTGATCACCTCAACCTTAGAAATTAGGGTTTCATAGCGCAAGCGAGAGTTTGGTTATAATCTGGAATCTATCTTAAACAATCTAAATAACCGGTAAGAAATGAGAGTTGAATTGGAAGTTTAGGGAACCCATCAAACCGTGAAAGCAATACTGTTTAAAATGAGCATCGATCGATACCACCTGATGGGTATCAATCAATACTCAGTTGAGATGCGCGAGAGTGATCTCTTAAACCCTAAGGTTTTAGTTGAAGAACGGTACTTAATCAAAACCTTAGCAATCTATTAATATGTAGTATCTAATCTTACATAAGTATTTTCCCTAAGTCTAATCTCTTAGTTTGATCATCACAAACCAAATAAATCTTGAAATAATTTTTATTGTTATTATTATAATTCATCTAGCTTTAATTCGAAAGCAATAAATCTATTGTGCAATTTTAGAGTCTCGATGGATTCGATCTCTAAGTACTACACTAAACCTCTTATTTGAGAAAGTAAAATTGGGAAATATAAGAAGAAGATGAAGAAGAAGAAAGTACAACAGAAACTCCTATGGTGGCAACAAGAGCAACTACAACCAGAGTTCACAGTAGCAGAGGCAGCAAAATCAGAGCTACAACAGAAACTCCTATGGTGGCAACAAGAGCAACTACAACTAGAGTTCATAGCAGCAGAGGCCCAACAACAACAACATGACCTTTGGATCTTCTTACCATCATAACCCACCTCTAGAGACTCATGAGAGCAAGTTAGAAGCTATGGTTCACAGAGTATTGGAGCAGCAGCAGAAGATGACTCTGAATTTCAATGGAAAGATAGATGCTCTGTATATCAACCTCAACACAAAGTTTGAGACTCTTAGAACTCATGTCAACAAGTTGAAGAATAAAGTGGTCCAGACAAGTGAGGTCATTCAGAGACATGAGAACCATGATTAAGGAGAAGGGGAAAGCTGGTCATAAACACCACATCAGTGCATTGATAGGTGATGATTTTGGCAAGAGGTGAAGAGAGAACAACTCCAAGAGGCAGATTTCTGAGTAGAAAGTGCTGTGTATTTCGGTAGTTCACACTGGTGTCGATCAAAACCCGTTTCTGATCATCGATCGATGGAACTCTTAGAGTCTGTAGCTTCGTGTGAGTCTTCAAACATTGATCGACGTCGAGACGTCAACATCAATCGACGTCAAGACGTCAACATCAATCAACGGTCTTCAAAAGCAGAACCAGTTCGTCTACCAAATCTGAATGCAAGCTTGTTGGTCAGACATCCGAGTATGGAGACTCCAGAAACAAAATGCTGATAAATTTGAGCCAGAAGAACACTCCAGAAGGAAGCAAAAGATTCCTAGACATCTGCGAAGGGAAGCAACTGACAAAGATATGGATGGCTTTGTTAAAAGATTATTAAAATTCCTTTAGATACTCAATTTCATGAAGCATACTATACTTAAAGATTGTGGATGTTTTTCAAGGAATTTAAGGAGACAAATGAGGACATAGAGAGCATGTTCAATGGTCTATGAGAGAAGCTGAAGCAGAGGATCACTCTCAAAGAAAAAAGTGACTTGGAAAGTTTTTGGTTCCATGTTTTGTCAAAGGCCACGAGTATCCCAATGCCCTCTGCGATACTGGATCAGCAGTCAACATCATGCCTATAGCTCTGACAGAGAAGCTGAACCTGAAAGTGGAGCCTGAAAGTGATTCATTCACTTTTGTGGATTGCTCCAAAGTGAATTCAGGAGGGATGGCGAGAGATGTCCCAGTGCAAATTTGCAACGCCTTAGTCTCAGTAGACTTCATGTGATGGATATCAAGATTGACCGAAACTTTTCCTTACTCCTTGGACGAGCATTCATGGCCCCAGTGGGAGCTATCTGCGACATGAAGACAAACATGATGTACCAACCCAGATTACACATAACTTTAGCCAGAAGAAGCAGTTGAGCATGGTATATTTTAGTTATGTATGTCTAGAGACTTCAACCGGTTGAACGAAACCAAAGATCCAGCATCGATCGATAAGACACGTCTACCATCGATCGACGGTCTCGTCGAATATGGATCCAGAGCTTTTGACAGTAAGAACCAAAGAATATTTCATTGAGAGAAGATAGATGAGTATGGAGTTTACAGAGATGAGAATGGCAATGCACGAGCCATGGATGGCAGAATCATCAATGTGTCTAAGGAGGACATCAGTGAGATTCTTGAGAGAGCCAACATGCATGAATACACTCATCTATGTTTGCCAAAGTATGCAGTAGACATTCGCAGAGCCAGACCAGACACATTAACTTACAACAGACAAGAAGTTGACAACATGGTACAAGGAGTTTACAGAGCCCAGGAGATGATTAAGAGTCGACATCAACTCTTCACCATCGGTCGATGACTTGGATGGTTTACCATTGGTCGACAATCATCACTCACCATCAGTCGACACTACGGAGTTTGGTAACTTCAACTTTCTCTCTACCTTTTACTTATGATTTAGTTTTTTCCTTAACCGAACCGGACGGGATAACACTGGGTACAAGGTTATTTAATTCTAGAGGAGGTTTGGTGATGCTTTTATATATTTTGAGTTTTTTTTTTGTTATATTTACTTAAGTTTTCTGAAAAAATTTTACTAAGTCAAGAATGGGATTATTAATAGAACTTATTTATTGACTAACCACATTATAGCACCACTCTCAGACATGTTGATTACAGAGATTACTAGAGATGTCAAAGTGGATCATCCTTCCATTAGATTGCACTTACTAAGAAAGTTTGATGGAACCAAAGCTGATTTCCAACCTAATACTGGCTATTTTGCTTACTTTGGGGCTTGGCATACATTGGATCGGATTCTTTCTTCAAGTTTGTAAGGTGCTAGTCTGAGTATTTCTGATTCCCTCTTCTCTCTCTTCAACATCTATAAAAAAGATTGAGATGATTTCCTGAGATGCAGAGGGGTAGGTACATTACTGATGACCTCATTATTCTAATACTAAGGAATGATCACACATTGTTGGAAGCGAGGGGTAGGTACATTAGTTGACCCCACTATTCGCCTATGAAGAAGAAGAAGAAGAAGAAGAAGAAGAAGAAGAAGAAGAAGAAGAAGAAGAAGAAGAAGAAGAAGAAGAAGAAGAAGAAGAAGAAGAAGAAGAAGAAGAAGAAGAAGAAGAAGAAGAAGAAGAAGAAGAAGAAGAAGAAGAAGAAGAAGAAGAAGAAGAAGAAGAAGAAGAAGAAGAAGAAGAAGAAGAAGAAGAAGAAGAAGAAGAAGAAGAAGAAGAAGAAGAAGAAGAAGAAGAAGAAGAAGAAGAAGAAGAAGAAGAAGAAGAAGAAGAAGAAGAAGAAGAAGAAGAAGAAGAAAGGGATCGTAAAAGACTTTATACCCTTGTATGTAGATTTGCAGGAGTCGATCCCATGTGTCTTTTGACCGATACTCCCAAGGTAAAGCTTGCACTTTATATTTTTATGCAAAGAAATGACATGAATAGAGGGGTGAGTCAAATTAGTATTTGTTAATTTGCTGACAGAATGAATTCGGTTGCTATACTAGGATAGGGCATATAGAGTTTCTCTTTGATTAACATTATTTGATATGGTTTCAATATAGTATGAGTGATAGTTATATTTGTACATTATGTGACTCCCCGCTTTTAAAATCTCTTTCACATGCTACCTTTGTTTTGCTTGAGGAAAAGCAAAAAGTTAAGTCTGAGGGAGTTGATATACCTTGTTATTTACCAGTTTTGGACCATCATTTGGACCCTATTTGGAGTTTATTATGTGTGTCTAGACTGCGCTTTAAAATCTTTACAGGTCCAGGTACATTTTAGAGCACTATGGAGATCATGGAGCTTGTTAGAGTATTCAGAAGAGATATCAAGTAGATATTCACATTCAGCTAAGTACGAGTCGAAGTCAAGCATGACCATTGATCGACGGAGCATCATTCATGTCGATCGACAGCCCACTCACAGAGTATTGGCTAACTTCAAGCCCAAATCAAGACGAATTACAAGTATTCCCCTAGACGGGTTTTGACTTAGTTTATATGGGTTCTGCCATTGTCTAGGCAGAGAGAGAAGAAATGAGAAAAGAGAGACCACATTTTATTTTACAGCTTTTAGTTTTCTTGCATTGAGTTTTTTAGTAAGTTAGGGGAGAAGATCTGAACTCTTTCAGATATTTTTATTGGGACCCCATTTATTATTCTATGCATTATATTATTCAGTTCATCATGTTTCCTTTGATCATGTCTGATTAATTCACATGTTAGATTTAGGGTTCATAATGGTACTGATGAATTAGCCCCAAAATAGGATTGCTAGGATGAAGTAGTATCAATCTTTGGAATTGTGTTTAATGCTTGCATTCTAAAGTACCTAACTATGAACCTGAACTTAGGATATGGACAACTACTAGAGTAGGTTTTGTGCCATAATTGATTTCATGAAGGTAGGTTGTTATATGCATACGAGAGCTGGTCTAATTAACATAGTGGACGAACTTCATGTCTGATTAGCGTTGATCGACATCAGGCCTTAGATGTTGATCGACGGTGCACTTCTCTATCCGCATACAAGAGTTGGGATAAGAGTGGGTCAGACTAGATAACATTTATTGTTCTCGCATATTAATAATTCTATGCATCATATCCATTATAATTTACTTTCCTGAAACCCTAAATCTACAGCTTTTCCATATTTGCATTCGCTTTAATATTTTAGATAATTTCCTATTCCTGATAGACTTACAACCAAAATCACTATTTATATTTTGCCAAGCTTAACCATTAGAGTTAAAGAAATTTATTATGTGCCCTCACTCTCTGTGGATTCGATCCCTAAGTACTGCAATTTTACCTCTCTTGACAAGAGTATTTTGTAGGGTTAATTTGATAGATTGCATTATTAAGAACATAAACTTTAACCCACACGCTGTCACCCTTCTTGTAAAACTTACACGAAAAAGCCTTTGTATAGTTAGATCGAGTCATATGAAGCAACTTTCGAAAATAAACATAACAAGTTTTACGAAGAAGTGTTATAGAAAATTTTTGTATAGCAAAAAAACAAAGTTGTATGATCCGACTTTGGATGACAAATCTAAAATTTATCTCTTCTCACTACAATCTAACAAATCTCTTTATTTAGCCTTATGGCTCGCTGGCTTCTACCTTTCACTCCCCTTGGTTACACCCGAGGAGACCATCATCATGCGACTAACTCCACAAGGGTTCAGTATCAACCATTTTAGGCTCTGTCTTCCTCGGACAAAAAGGAAAACAATTTTCATACGAAAGAAATTCGTCACGGTTTTAATAACAAAAGAAGGTTTACGAAAACAGTTTTCATAAGACTAAAAGAAGCATTATACAAAATGCTTATCATATGGCTGAAACCCGAAGTGGAAAATCGTTTTCTACCACTTTGACCATCTTAACACAGAAGACTTCGGCATGCTTGACCTATAAATCTCGACAAAATCTCTTTGACCCTCGGCTAATTACGCCTTCCCGTAAAAGCCTAAACCATAATCCAACATCCTATTTAAGGAAAATTATAAACTAGCATGACGTTATTGCTGAAACAAAATTGGCATGGTTTAAACCTTGACCTACAAGGTCCTCGGATATGTGGCTGAACACAGTGTTTACACCAAGCAAAAACTTTTGATTGACTACCGCTCCATTCAATCACTCAACGGCAAAGCGACAATCCGCGATTCATCAATAAATTCTGAGTGATGACTACAACAATAATTATCGTATAACCCAAACGGTCTTTTTTGGATCCCTTTTTCCTCCCTTACTCCTACACGGGGTGGTGTTCCCAAGCTTATCAGGAAGTTATTATGTGGATCCCTTGAGACACTATCATACCCAAAGTTTTGAGGGAGCGGTCCTTTTGAGATTGTAGAGGATGAGATTCTTGAAATCTGAATGAAGTTATCCTTGCCTACATCGGTGGAAATTCGGAGCTCGGCCAGGTTTGAGCGAGCTTTTGACGGAGGAATGGATGAAATTTCCATCTACAATAACTTCTTGGAGAAGGGTTTTATAGGGGGAATACCCACTCTGATAGCGAAAGTTTCCTCGTACTTTGGTATTTCTCCTTCATAACTCGATCCCATGACTTGGCAATCTCTAATTTTCATTCAAGTACTGGAAGAATTTCATGGCATATCCTTTGGCGTGCATAAGTTTTTATTCCGAGGAAGCATCGGTGAAGGAGGCTTTGACCATTCCGAGGAGATTGAGATTGATTTCCTTATTGATGAGTCGAGAAGCTTTGTATCACAGCTGTATATAGGGTAAGTCACTTTATCTTGATGATATCGTTACCTTACGGGTCATCGCTTATCTTTCCCTTTCTTATTCTTCCATCTATAGGGAATAGGTTGAAGGTTCCTGCAGTGGCTACTTCCGATGACTATCAGACGATGAAGGTGTCGAGGAGACATCCCCATCCTTGTATACCGGTCTTGGATGCTCTTGTCTTTCTGATTTCTGATAGGAATATAACCGTTCAGAGGTGATGAGGTCTTGCCACTATGAACTAGGAGGTGTTTTCTAGGGATCCAAATGCGGGAGATTTCAAGGAAAAAATCCTCTTCTTTTGGGAGAAGATTCAGACTTTGACCAGCTAGCAAGAATCAATGATTCATAAGGCGAAGGTAACTGCTCGATGGGGACTTATGCAGGAGTGGTTGGCTAAGCGGACCAAACATTGGAGGGCTTTTTCTTATGTCGGTTCTTGACAGGGGATCGGTGCCCCCTGGAGATCCATCTTGCTAATTGCTTCTCTTTGTTTACTGCTCCAATTTCTGGGTTTTGGATATTTTTGTTGGTCCTTTGATGACCTTTCTTTGTTTATGAGAACATTCGTGGTTTCCTTTTATGCCTTGAGCTTTATTCATTGTTTACTCAAGGTTCTTTTGGCCAACTATTTGTGTTCTTCCTTAAACTTCTTTTATCTCTTCTTGCCCCAAATGGGCTTTGTGACCTTCCTGCTGGATCCTTTTCTGAGACTACTTTTGGAGATAATCTTATTTATGATCAGGGATCAGTCTTAGCAACACATTGTTCATTATTGGCCAGTTGTTGTGATCAGAACCATCAATCTCATAACCCGATCTATGCTACACCAAAAATCCATTCTCGGACTTGTATAATCGGCTATAGTTGTCGATCATCTTGTACTTCAGTCGCAATCCTATCGCCTAACACACCACGGCTCACATACACTACCGGACGTCCCCTCTTTCGGCTCTGGCTCAGTCATTATCTTCTAATCCAGTAAGTTCTTTGGATAATCCCTCACGATCCAACTGCTTCACCCACTAGAACCCATAAAATCCGCTCGCCCCTTCAACTCGTCCATTCTGACATACATGAATCGCAATAGTTCTTCAGTGATCAGCCATAACTGACAACTTATCAGTTCCTCACTTGTGATCAATCCTTTAGAATTAAGAAATCACTTCATTGTACACGATATGTACACCTGTTCTAGAGCATGCGCTAAATCTCCATTGATTGTGACTGGCAATTATCCAGTTCTTCAGGCCTGATCGTTCACTCAATCCGCACAGCCCAGTACGCGACTCAGACCTAAACCTTTGGCTATCAATTATTCGTCATGATCGACCATATCTATCTTTTCTGATCGATTCTCTATTCTTCATTTCTTTCTCTGTGTTTCTCTCTTTTATTCTGTCCAGAAATCGTGTGTCCAGACCCAAGTATGTTTCTTCCACACAAAAGTCTAATAAAAGGACCACATTTTTGGCTTGGTCCAACTGCCCTTAGCCGCTCATCTCTCCCTAGAAAGTCAGTAACTTTCATTCAACAACTTTTACTTTCACCCTCTGATTAGTAACCACTCCTACATCATTTATCCTCTTTCCCATAAATACTCTTCATATGCTAACTACTTATTTTGGTAACTTCACATGTAATTGTTCATGTAATTGTTCCTTTTCCCGGCCCACTGGTCAAAACCACCTATTGGCAGTTCCAGTAATACTATAACTATTCATGTTAGTTAAGCGGCCCAGTAACCATGCAGAACTGCTCTAGTAACTGTATCCATAAACGTTCCAATAACTGCTTGGTAACCGCCATATAAATGTTTCTGCCATTCTCTTTGGCCTATCAATATATGTTTGGTTCAGTAACTATTCCTGCAAAAATGTATCAGTCCCTGCACCAAGACTAACTGATCCAGACAACAAGCTAATCCGTTTTCTCTATATAGACTACCAAATATCGTCCTTAAACTGTTTCAGCTCAGTCCTTGGATCGTGGTGTTATAGATCCCTATGTTTACTTTTGTCTTTTATTCTCCTACTCATGCCGTTTTGGGTAGTCCCTTCTATACAAGAGAATGATAACCCATTTTTCATCCAAGCAAACATGTGACTAGGGCTCAATAGGGGTATTGAGCCCAATAAATATATAAGAAAATAATAAGTCTTCTGAGCATAATGAATCATATTAGAGATTCCAAGGAGGGTCTTTGCATTCGCTTCCTCTCATTCGCTCTCAGATTTACACCACGCATAAGGATGGAGATGGGTCAGATTCAGAAAATTAATTGACAATGATCGATGATTACTTCACTAGCCTCAAGAATCACATCTCTACCTCGAGATCACATCTGACATTAAGAAACCAGGAGAAAGTCGAGCGAGTTGCAACATTGACCATCTTAGCGATCACATCTCTGACCTTGAGGTTATGTTTCCTAACTACTCACTTTATGTATAGGTTTTGCGACTCTCTACCTTATGATGTGTATAACAGTTGCTTTGGACTTCGACTAGCAGTTATTTACGAGAGAGGGCTTCGGATCCATGTCCAAATACAAAGCTAGGTTGCCCCAAAACTTACACATCCGCTGAAATGGAAACACATTCCAAGTTGTGCGATTTCTCCAATTTTTCTGCCCTTTCACCAATTGTGGCTTCACTGGGTCTTACCGTTATTTGTATGCCCAAACCAGTGATGTTCACTCTAGGGACTTGCAGATGTTTGGTTGTGGAAAAAGGTATATTTATTTTGCTAATCATCAGGTGGGTTTTCTCAAGGACAGAAGTAGTGAAGGTGGAGAACTTCTTGTTTTGGATCGTGACATCAAAGAAGATAATGCACTATTATATGTGAAGTTTATTGCACCCAAAGTCCAAAGCATCGGAAACTTCTCCTTCAAGTTGATTTTCCTTTCAACAACCACATTAGGTTATACAAGACTATTAGTCAACATAGTTCTTAGAGTAAGCGACGGTACACCATTTGATGTTTTTCTTTTTCAAAACAGCATGTGTTCTGAAATCGATATACTAATATGAATCAACCGTGTTGATTGATACCGTTGGTTATGAAGTCATTTTTGCTTTTTAAACTTGGCATCTACTTTGCAATTCCTTCTGCTAAATAAAAACATTATGTGTAATAACCTTCTAGCTTTAGCTTGAACTCATTCTCATATTTGACCGGTTATTTATGTTCATCATTTTATGGCATTGATTTAACTTGGTACACTTGCTATTATCTAAGAGGATGAGACTTGTTCTATGTTGTTTCTTGAGTTGCTCGTCTATTTAAGTATGATGAAACAGTTAGCTTCATGTCTTTCTTAAAAAATAATAATGTGATTATAAAATAATGAATGTGCTCGGTTTAACATTAAATATAATTTTATTTTATTTTAGACATAATATTTAACATGCATAGAATATATGAATTGTTTGTGATACTTACAATATATAACGGATATCTTTGTGTTACAGATCACATAAATAGAATGTATAAAATTTTATAATTATATTAATGTAATGTATATCTGCAGGCCATCCACCTATTTATCAAATATATAGCACATTTAATTTCATTTAAAGAGAGCATATATTTTATTGAAAAAAATTGATTTTACGTTACAAATACAATATACTTTACCATCAATAGCTATTTTATTAGTGATACATGTAGAGTTCAATAAAATTTGTTTGTAGTTTTATTTCTTAAGCACGTGTGTGACGAGGCCAGGAATGTGAATACTTGTTAGATAGTCTCCCCAATCAATGACTTTTGGGTCAAAATTAAATATCGACCCCTTCGAATGTTTGGTCTCATTTTCCTTTTGACAGGCACATAAGCTCTCAGTGTTTCTATCGTCGAATCTGAGAACGGAAAAAATCATTAATTGGATAATAAATACAAAACAGGATATTTAAAACATGAACGTTAAAACAATGGATTCGTAGTTAATACGTACATGCCCTTGAAGAGTACGTAAGGCTCGTAAAGCTCTACCAATCTCATCACCATATTGATTTTGCGGTTCTTTTCTCCGTATTTATCTCCGCTTCTCCACGGATATATTATGTCAATTAGTTTCAATAACTGATTAAAAGAAGAGAGAAAGAATTAAATATGCCCCAATAATATGACAAAAAACAAAATCTATATTGCTGTTAACAGTAGTAATTTCGGGCGTATTAAAAATTTTAGATAGGTTTCAATTGTTCAAATCTAATAATATTTGAAACCTAAATGATAAAACAATATGTAAATGTTTCATATTGTATTTTAAAAAAACAATTGGATATTAGTACCTGTAAAGGTAGTTTGAAACGTAGGTTCATGTAGAGGATGAACAAAGCCATGTTTGATATAAGCCTCACTTTTGACACGGCTATGAGCGAGCCATTGCGACTACGCAAAGGGCTTTTGGTAAAGTAACGAACGGAAATCTCATGAATCTCTCCAAATGTCACAGGGTTCTGGTGCGATGAACCAACATGGTACACCATCTGAACCCCTGAACTTCCAGCATGTGCAGCTGCAGCCGAGATCATCGCGTTTGCCACCATATCTACTGGTATCTATCAACAAGTTTTTCGATTATTACTTAACATTTATTTATTTTATGTCAACACTTAACATTTAAATTAAAATCTAGAGTTAGCTAGACCTAATTTTGCTAAATATAAAAATTAGGATCAATAAATAAATATGAATATGTTAATTTACCATATCGCAGACAGAGTTCACATCGACAAGAAAACACTTGAGTACTCCCTTTCCATATGCAATAATCACGCTGTCTACAGTTCTACATTCAACAATAATTAAATATTGTGAATAATTGCAATACGTTAAGATAAAAAAAAATTTAAACAGATTAATTAGAAATTTAATTTGTACAATCACTTATAAAAGGTCTGTTAAGACCAATGACATGTTAATTTGAACTTCTGGAAACAAATCTATATTTCTAATCGATTGTAAATTACCTTAGCCCTTCGATCCAACCAGGAAATGGTTCAGAAAGAGTGCTGGTGATCATCGTTGGACGGATGATGACAAGAGGAAGACTTTCTCTATGGTTCCCAAGAAGCATCTCTCCCATTGATTTGGTGAAAACATATGTGTTTGGCCATCCATGAAGCTTTGCTCTAATCATCAGCAAACTTACCAAATGTTACTTCATCAAATCTGATATTTATATTCTAAGGACTTTGCAATCATCAGAAACACTCACCTTTCCATTCCAAGTTCTTTCATGGCGAGAGTAATATCTACGTCTGAACAATGTTGTTCATGGAGTTCTTTCAATCTTTTCTTCATCAGTTCCATTTCAAGGTTTATATCCAACTGATGACCATCTTTTTTACGAATCTCTTCCATTTCGAATGGTTTTTCAAGTAGGAGACCCGACTTTTCTCCACAAACATAAGCTAAAGAAACATAGACGAGTTTTTAAATTTCAAAAACCATAACACAAAATAGAAACATTGAAATTATTTCCTTAAAGAAAGTAGATGAAGAAACATAAAACACTCACCCGTTGAGACATGGAGAAGCAATTGTGCTTTAACACATTTTTTGGCGAAGTTAAGGACATTGAGAGCTCCAAATGTGTTGATTCCAAGCCCAACATCATATCTTTTTCATATACAACATAATAAAATGACACAATTTAAATTTGATTTTAAAAGTATAAATATATTTTGTAGCTAGTACCTTTCGTCAAAGTTTGTTGTGGCTGCGACATTTACAACAACATCAATTTCTTTTTGCATACGTTCTCTGAGATTAGAGTCCTTAATGCCAAAATTATCGGTCGAGATATCACCTGCTACCGGGACAACTTTTTCCGACAACAATGTATTCAGATACTCTTCACCAATATTCTCTCTCAACACCTTGAAAAGATCTTTCTCAAACACCTGCTATGTATAATTCAACAAATCAGATTACTAACCATCAAGGTATGATGAACCCACTCATTTTATATACCGAATATTTGTTCGTTCATACAATATGTAGTAAATTAGGTTTTGCCAATATATAACCTCTGCTTGTAAGCGTTTTGTCGCGGCTTGATTGTCGGATGCCCTCACCACAAGGTACAACTTCTTCACATTTGGTTGAACTCTCAGAATTTTCTCGACAAAAACTAATATTGATAATTAATAATAATGTGTTAGGTGGGAATATTGAGCTACCTGAAAAAGTTATAAATAAACTAACTGCACATTAATTCTACGAACAACATGATGCATCTACTAAGTGTTCCAACATACAATACATAATAATTTTTTATTAAAAGAAAAAAACTATTCAAAACTAATCAAGATTTTGATGGAAAATGATATATCCCAATCTTGTTTTGAAATTGTTTCCCAAATTTCAAGTAAATTCATTAGTCAATCTTAACACATCTTAGAATAGGAGTGGGACGGATTTAGATATCCAAAAAATTTAAGATATCCGGATCCGTTGGATCTATGATTTTAGTATCTGGATTCATGCCTTCTGGATATCCGAGTTTATGATATCCGTCTAGACATTGTAATATCTTATTTTCAGATCCGGATCCATAAAAATAAATAAAAATAAATAAAAATATTTTTTAAAAATACAAAATTCTAAAAAATAATACATAAATTAAATACTTATACAAAAACTATGCATATAATATTATTAAAATTAAAATATAATATAATATAATATTATAAAAATAATTATATATGTAAATTTTAATATATTATATATTTTATAAATAAAAATAATAATTTAATATATTAAAAAGAGCATATATGAATCCGGATATCTGGACCTATAATCAAAATATTCAGCTCCGGATTCGGTTTTGACGGATCCGAGACTTTACTATCTAGATTTGGGTCCAAACATTCCATATGTCTTATTTTCAAAAAAAAAATCATAATTGATATGGAATCGGATTTGGATCCCGGATAATAAGTCTCATGTCTATCTTAAACTAAGTTGATGAGAATTGAACATAGGGAAAAGGAGAAATTAAAGGACATACCCTTGGCAAGGAAACCGGTGGCGCCAGTGACAAGAATTGTCTTGTTTTGAAGAAATTTAACACAATTGAATTCCATCACTTGGGAGAGTAAGAAGAAATGACGAACACAATTGTCTATGTGAGAGAAACCATTTGGAAGGAAAGATTATTTATAGCAGCAGATTACGTGATGGGAATGTCAATAATACCATCCACTTATCATTTCTTTACTAAAATATACTACCTCCGTTTCATATTAAGTATCGTTGTTGAGAAAAAAATTGTTACAAAATAAGTGATGTTTTAAAATTTTAATTAGAATTTATTAAATTTATTCTCCAGTTTATTTTTTTATTGGTTGAAATATTGTTAGGTGTATATGGGTAATGATGTTTTTACATAGAAAATATGCAAAATTAAATTTTTTTCTTAAATTGTATGCACAAATCTAAAATAACATTTAAAATGAAACAAAATGAGTAGTTAATATGTTCATATAAGAACACCACAAATTGTCCAAAGTCCTTTAAATTATTTTAGTATAAAATTATTTTAAATAAAGGTTTATAGGAGTTGATTTTGAATCTGGAAGAAATTATAAGTTTATCTCTCGAAATTTCCAATATTCAAAAAAAAACTTGTTTGGAAAAAACACAGTGTATTTGGTAAGTAGATAAGAAACTAATTACTTCTTGTTAAGTACGAAATTATTGTACGAAATTATTGTACGAATTTTGTTTCTTAAGATTATTTACTCGTTAGTCAATTACTTTATACGAACTAAAAACATTTATTTTATTAAAATCTTTAAGAATATAAGAAAAATGAAATATTTTTTTATATAATTTATTACTTAGACGAGAATTTTTTTTTCTTAGATCTACTTATTTAGTTTACAGAAATGTACACTTATGAACATATTAAATATACTAGCTCACAAAATACACCCACATTTAAAAAAAAAAGATTTTCACCCATATTCTTAGAAGGTAGGGGATGTGTATTTATTGTTTTCTTACATAAATTTGGATAACATATTTAATTGGAGAAATTTAAGTTCCATCATGATACAACTTTTTAAATTTATCATTGAATGATTATTTTCAAAAATGCTCTAAATTTGTGATGAAAATAGGTTAAAGTAATTTTTTAAAAAATATTATAAAACATTTAAAAACTGAAATTAATTCACCCCATTAACATAAAACCTAAATAATATTAACTAAAGTGTAAATGCAAATGTTCATATATTTTTGATTGGAGATATTTTTGAAAAGTGATAGTGGTATTCTTAACATTTTTTTAATTTGAATATTCTAATGAAGGTAGGTAAAACTGCAAATAGTAGATATTATAGGTCAACAGTATAGGGTAATATTTAACAATAACATTACAAGAACTGAAAGGTTACACGTTAGAAGTATTATTTGTATTTGTTTAAAGAAAAACAAGTACGATTTGTATATATGTGTGTATGGACTAAAGGACATATTATTCATTCTTTCGCAAATGTGATGTAAGCTTGAAAGGAGCCATTGTGCCATATGGTTTCCGTCGTACGTAATCAAAGATGGCCCGTTTGATTTTTCAAATCGAGACGCCAGTTACATATTTTGTGGCTGGTATCCAACTTCGAAAAATACGCGGCTTGTAACCAAATTTTTATGCTCCATTTTATTAAAATTTAGTTTCCCTCGTTTTGTATGTAAGTAAATTTGTGTCATATACCAAGTAAAAATCATTTGACTTTGTTTCTCAACAAAACCTATGAAGCACGATAGTTCTACGAGTCCCCACTCTGAAGTGGGCAAAATGGGGATCAAAATCAGGAGGCAGGACGACTGAAAATGCAATTCCAAAAAGGTATAATATAGAATCATACCTGAAACATTAACAATACAAGAATGTTTTATATTAAGCGAATCGATTTGATTCAAAAGAAAGCCGGAAGTGTACATAACTTTGATCGCATATGTAGTTATGCAGAACTCAAAACCATTAGAATGAATAAACTCTGAATTCTAAACTAGAAAAAGGAAACTCAAACATAATGTTATAATTTTTTTTCTAATTTATTTAAGATAAACAAATAAGTTGATACAATAATTTATGGTCTTACTAGAAAACAAAAGCTAGTCACCAAATTCAAAATTTATGGTTTTGCTCCACCGTCTTACTCTTTATGCCTTCAAATAAAACATTTGGATCTGATTTTGCTAATTCCAGTATTAAATATTTGTAACGGTATCAATTTCCTACAAGAAGGAGATTTGAAGCTGAGACCAAACAACTGTCTGCAGATAAGGATGCACATTAACACTGAACATACTCTTCGAAGAGGACACATGTGTTTGGGTCGCTGTGAAGTTAGACTAACTGACTTTGTTAGATCAAGCCAAACTTACACCTAATGCACTTTTTCTCGAATATTTATTTTTATTCTCTTCCAAACAGGGTACCATTACAACAAGATTGCATAAAAACAGAGGAAAGAACCTTCAAAAGCGATACAGTTCTTTTTATGTTCGTAGTCCTAAAAAGCCAAACTTACACCTAATGCATTTTCGGGTTGGTAAGGTCTTTTACCAAATCAGTTCGGAGTTTTAATTCCTATTTTCTTATTTATCATTTTTCTTAGAAGTCTAACTTTTCAACTTTTTCTTGATGCCTATGTTCAGTTAAATTTTTGTATCCTTGTTTTTTATGTAAAAAAATTTAGAGCATGTTTTAAAAAATTGTCGTTTTTGTTAACAAAGAAAACTGGAAGACTCTAGATAAGTCGTCTCTAAAAAAAATATAAAAGTCGATTGCAAAACTAACATCTACATTGACTAGACGACTTCCGTATGAGTCTTCTAAATCTAGAAGACTTGCACGGAAATCTTCATGGCGAATAGATCTGAAAAAAATAATTTCATACCTTAAATTAGTGAGATAAATTTCTCAACACACATAACACTTCTCCAAGCACACAAGCTTAAAAGAAAGTGACACACCAAGAATCGTAAGTTTGAATCAAAATTTTGAATTTTTTAGATGAATATAGAGAGAAAGTGAAAGAGATTTAGTTTTTGAGCATAAGAAATGAGATAAGAAGATTGAAAACCGATTTTAGGTGCATTAAGAACTTCAAATTGGTTGTTCATGGTGGTTAGTGTATTGATGGCAATGACATTATTCTAAATACTTGATGAAGATGAGGATGATAGAGTAAAATACTCATTTTCGGAAAAAAAACTAATGGCATTTTTATGAATAATCATAACTTTTGAGGTGAATAGGGCAAATGAAAATTCCAAAAAAAATCATAGGTTAATTTTGTGTTTAACTTTAAGTTTTTAGTCATTTTTGCAAAAAGACATTTTACTAATGGATTAAATTGGTCCCCTCTTTCCATCGCCGGAGATAGTGGTGTACCGTCAAGTATATTACAAATAACGATGGGGTAAAACAAGATGGTTAGGGCGGCGTTGCATTCCAGGCTTGTACATAGAATCGAAAGATGACAGTTCATGAAACTCAAATGATAACTGGTGATACTCTTACCATTTTTATTGTTTTATCGATAAAACTGGCTATTGTTTTTATATTGGTATCCTATGTGTAAATACAGAACAAGCATGTTCACTTCTACCAAATGAATATTGGTTCAAACCCTTGATGGCGTCTAAGAGCATCATTATCCCAAGAATTCCTTTTGGGGTTCTTAATTTTTTTTTTCTGAATTAAAAAAAGAAAGAAAAAAATAAAAATGAACCAATCGCAGGCTGTCACGTATCAGTGGGGCCCGCAAACAGTGCAAAAACCCCTTTAAGAAACCGTGGATAATGATGCTCTAAGAAAAAGTAAATCCACAACACTTTATTTCATCACACGTATGTTCTGATGTTATGATTGATTATGTTTATCATAATGAAAAAAATTAAGGTGTATGTATATTCTAACTCGTAGGTCCATGCCAAGGGAAAGGGTTTCCTCGATTTGGGACCGCGTTAATAGTGGAGATAGTCTCTATAAAAAGTTTATCCTAAACAATTTCAACTTAACATTTAGACCAAAAAAGTTACTGTATCTATGTGGATACCAAAGATATTCCAGACTTCCTTTCACTAGGAGTTTGTTTCTTAAACTTCTAACTTAATTGAAAACTAGATTTTAACATGCACGTTCGTGTAGATTTTTTTCTATTTTATAAATGTATTAGATATTATTACAAATGTTATAAATAAATAATTTCTATTTTAGTGTTATATATTGTGTAAATCTATTATATTATTGTTTATATTTCTTATTCAATATTATTTAATATTATTAATATATAGTGATTTGTTTAAAACATTTTACTTTGTTATTAATGTTTATTACTTACTAATATATTTTTGAGTTAGGTACAATAAAATTACCATATAAAATAATCAAATAGAGAACCTTCTTCATAATATGTTTTTTTCTTTAATTTCTACATTTTGCATATAATATATTTGAAATTTTATTTATTTATATTATATAAAATAAATATATTTAAGATCATTTATATTTACATGTTGTGTATAAGAAAATATATTTTTAACATATATCATTTTAGTATTTTACAGGATTTATAAGTAAAAATATTGTTTTGTTTAAATAATATAGCCCTATGTTTTAGTAAATTTTATACATAGTAGTATCTATCATATTATTTTAGTAATTTTATTGATGTAGGATATTTTTGGATATTATGATATTATGCTTTATTTTTTTTAGAATTAAGACTTCAAAATATTAGATTGCTTTAATTTTTACAACATATATAATAGTTTTTTCGTGGTGCATTTCAAAAATTTATTCTTTATTTCAAAAAGCTTAATATTTATTTTCAAAATTTTATATTTTGTTAAGAAAACTTTGAAAAATTACACATATATTTTTGAGTTTGGAACATAAATGACTTTGATTTATTTTTTGTGACTACATCTAATTTATTATTTTATACATAAACTATTTGAATCTTTGGTACTATTTTAAAAACAATTCTCAATAGATTTTGTTATAATTAAAATAAAAATAAATATAAAATTAAATTTTTATTTTCATTAATATTTTAAATGAATTACTAAAATTTCGTAGTTCTCTAATAACATATTTTAAAATAGTATATGAACTAAAGTTTATTATATATTATTATATTTTTTTTATACAAATATTTTTAAACAATATATTTTTGAGAGTTTCAAAATAAATAAAAATTTATATATATACATATATAAGTTTAACCTATGTTAATACATTTATTTTGTATAAAAATATTATATAGTTTATGGATTTTAACCTATTTTAATGATGAGTGATAATTTATTTAAAAGAAAAATTTAAAAATTTAAAAATTGTTAATTTACCTATTTAATATAATTTTATCATATTTAATTCATGTAGCACGGCTATTTTTATATAATCCAGAATATATTTATAGAATTTATAAAAAAATAGTATAGAATTTTATTTTCTTGTTTTATAATAAAATATTAGTTAAAATTTATTTATAATAACATTATATTACTAATTACGAAATTTATTAATGGGTTATTTTCTAAAAAATATTTAAATTTTTAAGTAAGATTTTGTTAGATTCTTTTTCAACATATTTTGTCATAATTAAAAAATAAAATTTAAATTTAGATTTAGTTTATTATTAATGTAAATAACCAAATATGTCATATTAACTAATTTCTTAAGTGGTCTTATTATGACTTGTAAGTAGTAGATAAAAATAGGATCCTAAATTAATAGATTAGACTCTTGATATGTGCATCCACACGGGTGTGTTTATGTGTTTATATTTAACAAATTTATGATTAAATCGTAAATATTTAAGTGTTATGTATGCTCTAGCTCTACAATATTTATGTTTATGTGTTTTTTAACATTATTATTACAAAATGTTTTGATACATAAAATATTATGTTATATTAGATATTCCGTTATTTTAGGCGTTTGAAATATATACCATTTTCATAAATTATTATTCTGTCTGTTTGTATTGTGTATAAGCAATTTAATAGTTATAGATGATTGGGGAAATTGGGCTTTTTATTCCCAAACTATTTGAAATCGGCAATTTTAATACTCAACTATTGCTCGCGCGGAATTATTCCTCAACTAATAGTTGACTGCGCGAAATTAGGACCGAAATAGTCAACCGTTAACTGCTTAACGGAAACATAACGGTTTCCGTTAACTTTTTAACGGTTGACTATTTCAATCACAATTTTGCGCAGTCAATGTTTAATTGAGGAATAAATATGCGCATATAATACTTGAGTATTTAATTTGCCGATTGAAAATACTTGAGGAATTAAAAACAACAATTTATTTTAAAATAAAATCATAATTTAACATAATCTTAAGTTAGATATAACCAATATAGAATATTTTTATTTTTTTTCCAAAAAAAAATATTTTTGAGGTTTTATAGTGACATGTACAATAATACAAAGAATTATAATTGTATTTATTGTTGATGTATTTCATGTTTGTAAAATTATTTAAGATGGTTTTAAAAATATTTCTTAACTAAAAAATTCTAAATTTGAACAAATATACAAGACACTTAGGGTTGTATTCAACTGAGAGTATTAGATTCTTTGTATTAAAATGAAACCTCTACTGTTATTTAACCATGAATTGTTTTATAACAAAATTTTTAAAAACACTGTTATTAAACTTGACATTTCATAAAATATTATAAAATCCACTGTTATTGAAAATATATGAAGTTTCATGCTAAAAACAAACTTTTCATATTAATTAATTTATTGTTTATATAAATTGAGTGAAATTTGCAATAATAGTGACAAATACAATATCATAATTTAATACTTAAATATTGTATCTAAAAGCCTTTTGTCAAAAAAATACTTAAATGCTTTGTCGAATTTGAATTATAATTTTGTTGCATATATATATATATATATATATGATATTGTATTTGTCATTTGAAAATTGCACTCAAGTTATATAAAAAAAAATTAATTAAATTGAAAAGCTAGTTCTTAGCTTGAAACTTCAAATATTTTTAATAAGAATAAATTTCAGAGTACTTTATGAAATGTCAAGTTCAATAACAATAATTTTAAATATTTTTTTTAAAAAAAATCATGGCTAAATAACAATGGATTTTTCATTTTAATACAAATCATCTAAAACTCTCACTTGAATACAACCCTAAGTGTATTTTATATTTGTTCAAATTGGGAATTTTTTAGTTAAAAAATATTTTTAAAACCATCTTAAATAATTTTATAAACAAGAAATACATCAACAATAAATACAATTATAATTATTTGTAATTGTACATGTCACTATAAAACCTCAAAAAACTTTTTTTAAAATAAAAATATTTTATATTTGTTATATTTAACTTAAGAATATGTTAAATTATGATTTTATTTTAAAAGAAATTGTTGTTTTTAATTCCTCAAGTATTTTCAATCGGCAAATTAAATACTCAAGTATTATATGCGCATATTTATTCCTCAATTAAACATTGACTGCGCAAAATTGTGATTGAAATAGTCAACCGTTAAAAAGTTAACGGAAACCGTTATGTTTCCGTTAAGCAGTTAACGGT
Source organism: Moricandia moricandioides (assembly GCA_905132885.1). NCBI lineage: Eukaryota > Viridiplantae > Streptophyta > Magnoliopsida > Brassicales > Brassicaceae > Moricandia > Moricandia moricandioides. The sequence continues at coordinate 114,704 of CAJHQQ010000295.1, forward strand.
TGACTATTTCGGTCCTAATTTCGCGCAGTCAACTATTAGTTGAGGAATAATTCCGCGCGAGCAATAGTTGAGTATTAAAATCGCCAATTTCAAATAGTTTGGGAATAAAAAGCACAATTTCCCTAGATGATTGGATGATTTTTTTGCCTCAAATATAGAAAGCAACCAAAGATACTCTTATTTTGATTTATATTTCATAAATATTATTTTTAAACTTTTAATACCCTATATACAACCAACCGGTCTAGGATTATATAGATTATATGAAGGGTTGGTTCTAAGAAAAAAAGAGAGAGAGATTGTATTAATTTAGTCAATAACCTCTATGTGAGACGAATTATTGATATAAAAGCTTACCGGATTCATCATTTTATAAATGTTATCTCATGTGAATTATAATGTTCTTATTTTGTTTAATGTAATGGCTGGTTGAATTTCTTATTTTTATATCTTACTTTATGTACAATAGATGAATAGGAAAATATACATAATTGGTTTATAATTTGGTTTACAATTAGGTTTAACAAAGAAATTAGTTTAAATTTCATATATGGAGCATCATGAATAAAGGTTTTAAAGCATATAAATTCAGATTTAAGTTTTCTTTTGCGGAAAGGATAGCGGATAATATTTGAGTAAATATTTAAATTGATATTGTAATATTTTAAGTTAAAGTTTTGTGTGTAAGTCTTGCATAATATCCTCATTTATATTTAAGTTTAGTTAAATAAGGATTTATTGTTAGGATACTATTAGGTAAATAAAAATATGTATTAAATAAATTTTCTAAGGAATGATCCAAAAAAATATAGCAAAAATGTCATGATTTCTATTTTAATAGTGTGGATTAGAGTCTGATCCTCGCATCCGCGTGGATGTTTTTTTTATTTTTATAAATAAATATTTCTATTGTATATTTGATAATAAATATTTTTCTAATTTATATGTATTAGATAATTGTTTAATATGACATCTTTAAACACAATATTTATAGTTTATATTGAGTAATTTTATTATGTCTTGTAAACTGTCAGTTGTATCACCCGCTTTTTAATAATATGACTCGTGCGTTTGTATAAATGTATTTTTATTTTTATGGATCAAAATTTTATGATAATGTTTAATAAAAAAAATTATATGCTATTTAAAATCTAGTGCTGTACATTTTATACTCTTCAACATTTATCATATTGAATTTACATTGCGTTATTATTTATATATTAACATAAGTAACTTAATATATTTATATATTAATTTATATTTTATTTATATATTATATAATGATTCATTTTAAGTTTAGGTATGTTTTATGGTTGTTTTATATAATAAAAGGATAGTCAATGAGGATTATGTAATTTTAGTGGTATAAAAGTATACTTAAGTAGTATTTTAGTTCATAATCAGTTATAGAAATGTATTAATAAAACAGGAAAAGATAAAGAATCTACACGATATGTTTATTATATTTCAATGGCATCCTATTACAAATATGTGGTAAACTTTATTGGTAATTTTTATTTGCACTTCTATTTTAATAATATAGATGACTAGATTAATTTATGTCTTTTACATATTATTGAAGTCACATTTTTGTTTTTACCAATGTGAGATTCCTAACATGCATTATTCCGTTTATCCCGAACCCAATTTATTCTAAGATTGGTAGTAAACCCTGCTCAGACTATACATATAATAACATGATAAACAAAATGATTTTGAAACGTTTTATAGATTTTTAATTCAAACTACATGACAACTAATAAAATGACACACACTTATATATTAATTAAATTCTTGAACTTCTAGTGTATGCTTCCTAAGAAATGTCAACTTACCTCTAATAAATGTTCATTTGTTAGGGATCACTAGGACAAGATCATAATTATAATCAATACTATCGTCAGAAATGTAGATATACTTCAACTGAAAAGGTTGTTTTTATGTTTAACTACTTGGACTACTCATAGTTAAATCAACGGTGGTACTTGGTAAAAATTATTTTGAAGTACACGCTTTAAATAAGGTAAGAAAAATAAAAGAAAAAAAAAATCCCTGCCAAGACGCAATTTTTTTGTAGTGATGGTAATTTAAGATAGTCTGCACGTAGTTGCTTTTGTCGAACTTTTTTCCTGTTAGAGAGATTTTTATATTTTCTTCTTGGGTCAACTCCTTGTTTGTAGGCGGAGGAAGTGCGTGAAATCATTGTACTGTCTTAAAAGACCATTTCATCATCTCAACAAGTCACCGAAAACGATACACTTCTCCAAAAATCTTTCCAAAATCCAATTCGCTCACATTCAAAATCATTGTAGTATCCATAATTTCGCACCAAACTTGTTTAATTAAAGCAATGCGCCTTTTCGAATAATCTATGGACTTCTTTGAAAGAAGTATATTCATTTATTTGATACAGGCACAAAATGCACCTAACTCAAATGGCACTTGATCGTTGGTCGAGACAAGGGCCGGTCAGAGAGATGGATGGTTGACCAATGATCCAATGAAACAATGATCAAGATGTTAAGGTAGATGAGCTTCCAACCTAAAACCAATTGGTGATAAGTGGAGTAGTCCATCTATCTTATATACTACTAAGGATCCTTTCTAACTACCGATGTGAGATCTTTGTCCTTAATACGCCCCCTCGAGATGATGTCTCTTTGAGCATCAATCTCGGAATGTTTGGACAAGGATCGATGAGCCGACTTTGGGCAAGATCGATAATGGATCGGGTTGGATTGTTTGGATCGTGGACTCGTAGATGGACGGACTGTAGAACTTCCGATTTGTAAATTGCATAACTTTTGGTACGTGAAGCTTTTTTGGTGATTCCACTCTTAGTGATGCACTGACGAGTTATATTCCATGTAAAGTGGTTTCATTGATAAAATACTCATGGTTGTTTAGATACTCTCTTTGGATTGAATCTCTGTCGCAGCTAACTCCTTCGTGACTGGTTTGTGCAACTTTATGAAGGTCTGACCCAGCTACTGTTCTGGATACTGCATCAATATTTGTAGTGGAGTTCAATTTCTTGTGAAAAGCTTACTATTCATTAGTTGAACAAGTTTCTCTTAGATAAACTAACCAAAGTGATAACAAAATTAAGAATATAGCCATTTAGGATTTTGTTTTTTGAAAATATTTTATTTAGCTAGTAACATTTTCTGTTGAAAATGGATAGTTGGCGAGAAAGTGGTCTATTTCAATTTTCAATCACAACTTCGATCGTGCCTAACCAATCTATACAACTTTGATTGTGCATAACCATCCTCTTCTCAGAAAACAAACATTACCAACAGTGGCTTCCAAGATTTTCAAAGCTAAAGTCTCTCTCTCTCTCTCTCTCTCTCTCTCTCTCTCTCTCTCTCTCTCTCTCTCTCTCTCTCTCTCTCTCTCTCTCTCTCTCTCTCTCTCTCTCTCTCATCGCTGAACTTCCTATCCCCATGCACCGCCTCATCTCCCGCCACCTTCAGTATAGTGGCTCATGCAGAGAGGTATCTAGAGCTGCCTCACTGAATAATCTATTTTGTAATTAGAAGTAATGGATATGGCTGGGTCAGTGAATTTAAATGGAAGGAAAACACATCTGGGATTTATGGGACCAATGGGAGGACACATTGGCTAGCATATGGGCGTAGAAATGTATCCTAACCCTGCATTCTCCTGCTTGTACGGGTGAGCTTGGTTACAATTTGGTATCATAGCCTAGGTTAAGATCCCTCGCAACTGCCCTGAAGGATCAATTTCCACCATTCTCAAAAACCTTATTTCAATTTTTGAAAGTGATTGTAAATCTTATGGGCATTGAAAACTTTCATAAAATTAAACTTGACAACATTTTATGTAATACTTTTTAATTTTTGAAAAATTAAGCTCGGCAAAATCTTATGAAACAACTTTCAAAAAATTAAACTCGGCAACATTTTACTAGACAGCTTTCGTGAAACAATTCGACAATCTTTGAGAAGTCAAACTAGATCGTACAAAAGGACTCTCGGAGAAGGAAAAAGATGGAGCAAGAGCTGAAAAGTGAACTTCGCCTATCAGCCTCTTTCCACAGTCTCACCGTCCTCTCTCTTTTGCCTCATCCCCCAACGAGTCTTCCTGATCGCCCTTGGCATCTTCTGATCGCCCTCGACAGCTTCTGATCGGCATTGGCTTATTTTAAAATGCCAAAAGCTTTCGACAAGATACTCATTCGTCTTTGTAAAACCAATGATAAAGAGACTGAAACCCATATTTTAACAATATAGATCGCCGAACCAAAACCCCAAGACAGGCTTCAACCTAAACGTTGCGAAGAAAATCGAGAAACCAAGGATGAATCAATATTTTTACTATCCGTAAGGGATGGACAAACACGAGAAGAGGAAGGGGGAATGAGAAAACAAAACTGAGAAGATGCAAACCCGAATCTTCGAGAAAACTAAGGTATGTCCGAATTGGGAGTTTTTTAAATCAGACTTGGAGTTTTCATAGGAAGGTACTAAGAAATAAAAATGCTTTGAAGATTTTCATAAAATTTAGGGAATTTAGAATCTAGGTGGATAGTCTAGCGAACTAAATCTTAGGCCATTTTCCCTATCTATTGTTCCTTAACTGTTCAGGCAGACCTTGAAAACCGATCTAAACTCTAGCAAAAACCGAGAAATGATAGCCATGCATACTCAACTCGCTTCCTAAAGAAAGAACTAGAGACGCAGACATCATCATAAAACCCACTCGCTCCTAGCAATTTTCTTAAAACAGACATATTCCAAGTCATCAACCCAAAAACCACCAAATTACAATCCCAGTGTCGTCTTTAAATCAACCCAGATCGTCGAGCGCTTTCGACAAGAATAACTCTCACCGTAGTAGGCAGAAAACACTTAGGCAATGCGATGCCTCAGTAAAATCGTCTCAAAAAGGCAAACGACAATCTAAGATTCGTCTAAACGCTAGCAATGTATCCAAACCGTCATGAACATAATGTCGAGGACTATACAACATCTCTTGTCGCAATCATGCATTTAGAAAAACTGTAGCAACATCAGACTGAAACTCAACGAATAGACGAAGTCTTGAAGACCTTTTCGACTTAATAAAACAAGTTTCTTATAAGAGTCAATAAATTATACGAGAAATCTTCAAGCATCAAAGAATTGCTCTCAGTTTCCATTCAACCAAGCGAGTCACGTAAATGCATTAAAAACGTTTGAGAGAAAGCAAAATCGAGAACACAAGCAGCTGTGAGCACAACAAAGGGAATGCTTTCTCCCTGCTCGTTGATTAGATTTACCGCTTGTTGATGGATTTTTTCCGCCCAAGAAACAAATACCTCGTGAGAATCCTCGCAAAATCCTACGAAAAACGTTCAGCAACTAGATCTTAACGAAGTAGACTTCGGTAAAACTCTATGAGTAACTCTAAGCGACTTTCACCAAAGATCGAATCTGCGGAAACATTGCTACTTTGACATGTCCATACATAGCGCCGATTTACTACCTTCATAAAACCGGTCACACATTACTTTCGTATAACTAAAATTTTTTATACGAAACGGTCTATGAGAAAACAAGATCGGTATCATGCACAATGACTTCGAAATATAAGTTCTTACTTATAGTAATGTAATCTTACTACATATTCTGCGTATTAAATTCATTAGTTGACTTTTTAAAGTTCATTGGGTAAAGTTTGGTCGGTTTGAGTTCGTTTCCGAAGATTGTGGATGACTTTGATCTCTTCTTTAGGATAAGGTGTAATAGTTTGAATTTAGGAGATTAGGAATTTGGAGCGAAGTCTGGTTAACGTGAGAGAACTATAGCACCCCTATCTTAATCCCCCCATCCCGCCCCATTTGTTGTGGGTTCTAAAGAGAAGTACACTAGGTCCAGGATCCATTATGGTTAAACCTAGAGTCTTCTTTTCATTATCTACTAGGTGATTTTCATTACGTGGGTTATATGCCACCAAGTAGAATAAGTTATCTTAAACCGGTAACTGTGACATGTTTCTGCCACGGTTTGCCAATTGCCATTTTTATGAGGATGATTTCCATTGTTAGAGGGAGGAATTAGAGAAATTCAAAAAGAGATTACATGGTGTACACCATCGTTGTTACACCTTGATCCCCCTATAAATCAAAGAGAGCTCGAAGTTCAAAAAATTGTGCACTTGCATAATTTGGTAAACCAGTTATCAGATGCGTTCACAAATACGAAAAGGGTGACAAAATCATATATACCCACTGAAAATGTTTCATCACGAGTTGTTGTTCCTGAAGAAAAAACTGATGGAAACACAATGAATGAACTTATGGTTCAATTAAAGAGGGGGAGACCAGCATGTTCAAAAGATAAAAATTCCCAAAAGAAAATGAGCAAAATGAAAATGTCCAAGAAGAATCTGATACTGAAAATTTATGAAAGAAGGCATAAATGAAAAGGTTCAAGAAGAACCAAATAAAGATAGTGATCCATATGACAAGAAGGGAAGAGAAAAGTATTAGATTTCCATCAATTACGCCCGAGATGAAAAATTATGGATCAGGAATAAGATAAAAGATGTTGATGGAATGTTCTCTTTTTCTGTGTCCAATGTTTTTCTTAGAGACCGGAAACTGATTTTGAAAAAACGTATTCCCCAGTAATGGATGCAATTACGTTTAGATTTTTGATGAGCCTAGCGGCATCTAAAATCTTGAAATGCATTGCATGAATGTTGTGACAGCATATTTGTATGAATCATTGGATAATGATATATACATGAAACTCCCTCAAGGACTGAAAATGTCAGATGCATTGAAAAAAAATCTAGGGAGATCTTTTCGGTCAAGTTACAGCGATCACTATATGGATTAAAGCAACTTGGACGCATGTGGTACAATCGCTAAAGTGAATATCTATTGAGAAACGAATATGTGAATAATGTGATATGTCCATGCGTTTTTGTTAAGAAATCGTCATCTGACTTTGTGATCATTTTTGTATATGGTGATGACCTGAACATTTATTGGAACGCAAAATCAGGTTGATGATGCACAGACTCATATCAAAGAAGAGTTTGAAATGAAAGATCTCCGAAAGACATTTGTCTTAGGCTCCACATAGAGCATTTTCGAGAAGGAATCTTTGTGCATCAATAAAATTATACAAAAAGGTTATTGAAATGCTTTTATATGGAAAAGGCGACTCCTTTTTGTACCTCAATGGTAAATAAACCTCTCAATGTTGAGAGAGATCTTTTAGACTATGTGAAGATAGCGAGGAAATATTAAGTCCTAAAGTACCTTATATGAACGCTATCAGTGGGCTTTTATATCTTGCAAATTGTACTATACCTCATATTGTCTTTGCCACTAACTTACTTGCAATATATAGTTCTGCTCCTACTCGCAGGTATTGGAACGAAATAAGCAAATATTTTGTTACTTCCAAGGTACAATTGACTTAGGATTAATTTATTTTAGAAAACTCAAGTTTGGTACAGTTGGTTTTGCAGATGCATGATATTTATCAGATCTTCATAAAGCTCGATCGCAAACAGGCTATGTTTTTACAATTGGTGGAACTGATATCTCTTGGCGTTCCAAGAAACAAACTATGGTTGAGACTTCTGCAAATCATGTAGAAACTATTGTGTTTTACTAAGCATGTCAAGAATGTGTGTGGCTTAGGTCAATGAGTCACCACATACAAGAAACAAGCAGAATAGTTAACAAGAAAGAACTGACGAATATATTTGAAGACAATTCGGCGTGTGTCGCTCAACTGAAAGAAAACTATATAAAGAGAAGTAGAACAAATCACATCTCTCCAACGTTTTTCTCGTACATACAAGAGCTCAAGAAAAATCAAGAAGTGAAAATGAGTATGTATGGTCATGCGACAATCCGGCTGACTTATTCACAAAGGTCCATCCTACTACGACATTATGAAAACACGTATATGGTATCAGAATGCACCATTTGTGTGACCTATAAGAGAAGACTATGTCAATTATTCTTTGGAAGAGATTACGTTACTGTAATTTTTCCCTTATCATGGTTTTTATCCCAATAGGTTTTCCATGATTAGGTTTTTAACGAAGCAGTACGTAATATAAGATGAATAATCAAGAGAGAGTGTTAAAGAATATGATATTCATAGAAATAAATATTTGTCCTCTCTAAATATTTTTGCATCATCATCACTGCACGTGTCAGTTCTATTATTTTATATTTTTCTATTATGTCGGTTTAGTTTCACTGACTCCCATCTGTATATAAAGGATCACTCACGATCATTTTGTAACATCTTTATATATAAAAGACACTTTCCCTCTCTTCTCCTACTGCCACATAAGAAAATAGGTTAATATCATGTTGACACGTGTCCTTCTAAATGAACAAATTTGCTTTCTTTTGATTCTTATGAGTTTACATAATTGAATTTTTATAGTCTCTAAATAATGTGCTTTGGGCTGAGAAACAAACTAAAGCTTGGCCCATTGTTGTCCTTCTCTCCTTCCCGAGTATTAAGGTTCATTGTCTCCTGCAAAATCTGAATAGGGCTACCAACAATGGAATTTCATAAAGGTTTTTGTGAGATCTATCTTCACGAGTAATATGTGCGTCCATCTCAGTTTGTGGTATTTTGTATGCGAATTTTTCCTCAGAGGCGTTACAAGGTGGATTGTTTATATGCTATTAACGAGTTCTTAACTATTGCGATCCACTATAACCACGTTCATTCATTTAATGTTCATTCATTCAGTGATCTTATTCCAGGCGGTGGTTCTCCAACTATATAAAGATGTTTTATCCCTTGAGCGCCAGCCTTACATTTCCTAATAGCAATAGAATTTTGTTTTTCAGTATAATGGAATACCTTTTTCAAAATAAAGAGAAGAAGAAGAGCTCCAACTCGGATTTGGCGCAGTGAGAGCAGAGCACTGAGAAAGAGTAATATGTTCGCTTAATTAATTAATCCTCAATGGTTTAGATTTTCTTATGAATCGAACAACGTGGAAGTCACCGGCACCGAGTGGTTCGTCTTGGTTTTGATGACTCAGAGTTTCCGAACCACATTGAACTTCCTATATAATCTTTAACTCACGCATGATTTGGTTATCTGCATTAATCGGGTCAGGTTATGAACGAGCCCGTCAAGGTCAGATTTTAGTAGTAACTCTCTATGTACCATAAGTGCTTTCATTTTCTATCCAATCTCACATCTAGCGAGACTTTTGTTCTTCATACATGTATGCTGAAGTAGAGCCTTTTCAATTTTTTTTTGCGTCTCACAAAGAGAAGATATCTGAAGAACAAGATATACATGTTTGTGGATTTCCCAATTCACGATCTCGACTTAAGAAACTACGTGAAAAACAAGAATTGACATACATATGTGTTGTACACTGTGAGCAACTATTACGTGGATTTAATGGTGCCAATATACTGCATACGCTAAGGTTGGTGACTTGATTGGTATCTTTTTTTTTTCTATTACATGAGCATTAAATCATTATCATCATATGATAGACTAGATTTTTTATATTGTGCTTCCAACTAATACTTCTGATAAGTCTTTTATATAAGCATATATATATCAATGTTCTTGCAGTAGTTTGATGACAACAAATGGTATCATTTTGACAACGGTCAAGTTTCATCCATAAATGAATCTGAAATAAATTCTCAGTCTCTTATGCTATATTCTGCCAAAGCTTTGGAAGTTTAACAGAGACACAATCAGCGTGTCAATGGCTGCATTAGTTCAAAGATGTGATGGGCTGTATTAGTTCAAAGATGCAATGGTCTATCTCAATCTATTCTTTTCTTAATTCAAGATGGTGGTTAACTTGAAGAGTTTTGCTTCATATTGTTGTTTAATAGTCTCCAGGTTTTGTTTTAATCTTCCTTGGTCCATTTTATGAAATCTGATATGTATTCTTTAAAAAATAATTAAGGATAAGTTTCCGAACGATTTGATAACACGAGAAGTCATTTTTTCTTAGGGTCGATCCATGGAGCGTCGAAGAAAATGGTGTACAAAAAGAGCGAGAGAAAGAGATAAAAAGTCAAAAATCATAAAGAAAATTGCAAGAGAGGAAGAAGAATATTAACAATGAAAATTCAAAGAAGAAGAACATCAAATTGTTACTTGGACACTTGAGGTGTGATGAATACATATATTTTTATGTTGTTAGGTTTCCCTTTGAGGTTTAAACTTTTCAATAGGATGACTTTTCTCACTTTCATCATCTTGATGACACCAATGTCACTATTTTATTGCTACTAAGTTTCACTTTTGCTCTACTAGACGATGCTTGAACCGTTAAATGTTGGCATGTCATGTGCTAGAATACAATGTAAAAACAGGGGAAGCAAAGTTGAGGCTGATAAAATTTGTTGCTAAGTCAGGAGCTATAGTGATTGTTAATTGGGTATCAGTTGGCGCAATGACTTTGCATTTATGCAAACGGTACAAGTATGTTGAGATCCTAATATTTGTACTTGATCTCTAGCAGAACATGTTATGATTCTTTCTTTAATCTTATAACACCAAACTATTATGATACAAATGCTTACTCACGAAAGCCTAGTGACCTTTATAAAGCTGAGGAAGATAGAAATAATACACACGAGATATTGCTTTCTTGATCGTGTCCTTTATGTCGTCTCTTTGTTAATCTTTTTAAAAAATATGACTAGCCATATTTGTCTTTTTAGAAGCGACTGAAATTGACTAAAAGTGGAAAGTAATATGCCAATGTAAAAAAAGGGTATTTTCTTTTGGGTTAATTTGGAGAATGACAATAGTAGAAGACATAATAAAGAAAATAACCGTAGAAAAAAACTGTCAGAACTGATGAGACATTATGTTCAAGCTTGGATGATCTTCTCCTTCACGGCTCGTGGGTTTTTGACACACGCAATAGGGCACAAATCAACCCGCACAAAGTGATTCTTAACATGGTTCAGTTGTGTAATATATTCTTTTTACATAAATCGTAATAGTGTAGCGTTCCAACGACAATATTCTTTTGTAGGTTTTACACATTGGTCGCATGTACCTTTCGAGGAAGTGCGATACAACATACTAGACTCCAATATTGTCGAGCCAAGAACGCAATAGATCTGTGTATTATGCTGAACGTAGAGTTGTGGGTTTGAGGTTAGTATTTAACCAATATCACTAGTTGGGTCATGGAGATTGATGGGGGAAATGAATGGAGAGATGTTGTTTATAATTGTAAAGAAGCCTCCAGGACGCCCAAGAAAACTATGTATTATTCCCGTGTGGAGTATAAGGTAAAATTACCAAACTTCATTTCTAGTATCACTATGTTATACATATTTGATAGTAGTGACTGGCGATCCATACCCGAAAAATCATAATTGCAACCTACTGGTTAGTGCCAATGTCGAAGATGCAGCGTATTGACCAGTGTCAATGTCGTAGATGCAAATTGTACAGAACATTTGATCCATATTAATAATAGAGTGACAAATATAAAGCATATTATCTTACATTTCTATTATATAAGTCTATAACATAATAGAACATAAAGACGGTAAATGGTTTATCTTCTTCGATCATTTTTAGCAACTGCCAACAACGAAGGAGGAGATGTTATTAATACATGAGGTATAGGTGAAGAAGCTATGGTGGGATGAGAAGAAAAAACCAAGGCGAGAGGAGAAAAAATGAGACATAACACAATACATGCCAAAACATAGTATAATCTCCAATTATTAGTTGCCTTAGTCAACTCAAGCAAAAAACATAGAGAGGGAAGGAAGGAAGGAGGAAGTGAGAGAAAAGATGAGTGTGATGAAGAGAAGAGGAAAAAAAGAAGAAAAAGTGGAAAAATATGAAAAGAAAGAGAAAATAACTTCATATTGTAACATACTATACTATGTTTGTAAAATAAAATAGCATAGTATAATTTCTTATTATCAACTGCACTAGTCAACCCAAGCAAAAGGAAAATACTCAACTCTCGGAACACAAGAAAGGCCAAAACATATTACAATCCCCCATGATCAACTGTCCTAGTCAATCTAAGCAAAGGAAAGAAAGAGGGAGGGAAAAGATGAGGATGATGAAGAGAAGAGGGGGAAAAAAGACAATAAGAAAAATTAGGAGGATAAGAAGGAATCAAGAGAAGAAGAAGGTAGAAAAATATGACAAGAAAGAAAAAATGACACATATTGTAATATACTATACTATATTGGTAAAATAAAGTATTATAGTATACTCCTCCATTATCAAATGCACTAGTTAACCTTACCTAAAAAGAATACACACAACCCATGTAACGCAATAAGGACTAAAACATATTACAATTTCCTAAGAACATAGTTCATGATTACATAACTAAATTCAGTTGATGGTACCATAGAGTTTTAAATTTTTTAAAAAAATAAATAAATTATAAGCTTTCATGTATACCAATAGACTTGATGACACAAAATAACATGTTACCAGAAATGAGGATATGGTTAAAGGTTGAGAAGGCTTCCACGGCTTATGTTGCATCCATTGGTAATGTGGGAGCAGAGCTGTAGCTTCCGGATTGTGTACCGCTCGAGCAATATCACATAAGCAACACATGATAACCCTAGCCGAAGGAATAAATTAATACAATTTAAAATTGGAACATCTATACTGAATAGAATTAGAACAACAAGTGTTAGAGCATGAAAAAAAAAATAAAGTCAAGTACATAGAATAAAAACACCGAAGTTGTGTACGGAAAATGAGGAACAATATGTGTATTTTTAAAAACAATTCGTGTTACTAACTGTATTTTGATTGTGTTCTATTTTCCACAAGCTTGGAAATATAGAATATAACATACTGCAATGACAACATTTGACATATCTCCATGCTATTATAAGCACATGAAAATAGTATAACATATAAATATCATATACGCCACCAACGACTTGAACACAGACAACATACATGGATATACCAATCTTTCTAAAGGCTCATTTTCTACACACGTAATTCAATAAATGTTGTTAAATTGAAATGCAACCTACTAACCATACACTATCAATATGCAAAATAGTTGTGGATTCTATGTTTCAACTACTATTCTATAACAGTCAAATAGTATAGAATCAACAAATCACATATCATTGATTTTCATAAGTGACAGTCAAAAGAAACATCACAGAACATGACGCCATTAACGAAAACTTTTTCTTAAAAGGTAACTGGTTGTCAAAGTAACTAACCTTTGTAGTCAGTAATTTAATGTTTCCAGAATTCCCGTTGTTCACTTCCCAAAATCCCTTACTCCTCTAAGCCAACTGAGCCCTTGTTTTCTTCATCCGCCGCTCGTTATGAACAAAAACACACCAATTGTCCAGAAATCTCGTTAAGAATTGATTAATAATAGTTGTGTGTTGTCGATTAGCAACCCGACCTCCGATACCGTTGTGTTAAAACTCTAAATTTTTCCTTCTTTCCTTCTGAAGTTTTTTTTTCTTCCTCTCGTGATTTTCAGTTTTTTTTTTTTGTGAAGTGTAGATTATGATACAATGTCAAATCATTGCGAGTGAGAGAAAATTGATTAGAAAGGTATTTTCGTCTACCAACAAGTGTAATATATACTATATCCTACCTATGTATTTCTTATGACTATTTGGTGAATTATAAATCATTTTTTTTTATTAAGTGTAAATTCTCTTCTTCTTCTTTTTTTTACTTTATTTGCAAATACAGGTCTGAATCATCTCACGATAAAAGTATGTTCCATAACTTTTTATTTACAATTTAAACAACTATCTTAAAAATAATATTTATAATGGTGTTAGTAATTGACAAAAAAAATAGAAATGCAAGCATATTCTGAATTCTTATGGTCATATGTTAATGAAATATATATATATATATATATATAAAGTTAAATCTAAATTAATTAACTTTATTTAAAGTTAACGAAAACATATATATTAAAAAGAGTACATGGCTTTACAATATCAGATATTTCGTTAACTTTATTGAATAGAGTTATTTAATAATTTTTAGTTCAAAATGATCAATGTTTTAGAAAACAAATTCAAAAATATACTTTTTATTATGCAAATAATAATGGTAAATTATAAATTTTGAAAACACTAATTATCTTTATAAATTCTGATTGGTTGAAAAATATGAGAAATAGCTAATCACAAAACAATGAATTTATAATTAAAATTTAATATGTGTAAAAATTATAAACATACATCATTTTGGAATGGAAGGAATAAAATTTAATCAGAACCTAGTTCAAAAAAATATTAAAACTACTAATTCTTAAAGTTATGTTAACAAATACAAAGTAGCAAGTGGGTGTTATATAACTTGCTTTCTTTTACTAATAATCAGTTTTATGTATTTATTAAGGAAAAAAAATTACTTAATGTATTTTCATTTAATCTATACACTAATATTGTTTGTAAATGTTTAGAAAATCTCCGTGACAAAAGCAAAAACTCAATTTTGTCTTATTTTGTTAATTTTTAGTAAGCCTTAAAACTCTAAAAAATAAAAAAATAAACCGTATCATTTGGGTTTCAATTCAAACATCGCTTTTCAAATGGATAATTTAATATTATCTCTTATGGGCTTTTGTATCTGATACTAATATGTAATTGTTCGCTAATCTTTTAAATGAAATCCAGTTGACAAAACAGGGTTTCAATTCAAATTAGCACCAAATTAAGACATGCAAGTACGATAGTTTCCGTCTCTTACTCTTCCACTAAAACACATACAATATCAGCATACAACTTTAGTAAATAACTATTTTTTTTATTTAATTATTTTTTGTCTTTAATTTTATTTGTGTAAAACTTATAAGTATATAATCCTAAACAGGTTACCCTTTAAGAATAAAAGATCTCCAGCAATATTTATATGTATTAAACGATTAACGCATATTCACACAATATGACTCTTACTTTTAAAATACAACTAGATTTTAACCCTCACGTCCGTGCAAATATTTTTCTATTTTATAAATATATTAGATATTATTACAAATGTTATAAATATATAATTTTTATTTTGGTATTATATATTGTGTAAATCTACAGTATTATTTTTTATATTTCTTATTTAATATTATTAATATATATTGATTTCTTTAAAACATTTATCTTTGTTATTATTTTTTATTACTTACTAATATATTTTCAAGTTAAGTACAATAAAATAACCATATGAAATAATCAAATAGAGAACCTTTTCCATAATATGTTTTTCTTTTAATTTATACATTTTATATTTTAAATTTTACTTATTTATATTATATAAAAAAAATATTTAAGATCATTTCTATTTACATGTTGTGTATAAGAAAATATACTTTAATATATATCATTGTAGTATTTTACGAGATTATAAGTAAAACAATGTTTTGTTTAAATAATATAGCCTTATTTTTTTAATAAATTTTATACATAACAGTATCTATCATATTATTTTAGTAAATTTTATTGATATAAAATATTTTTTGGATGTTATGATATTAAGCTTTATTTTTTTAAAATTAAGACTTCAAAATATTAGATTGCTTTAATTTTTTACAACATATATAAATAGTTTTGCGTGGTACATTTCAAAAAGTTATTTTTTTATTATCTAGGATTTTATCTTTTATACAATTTACAATATTATGATTTTGAGTTTAAATATTTATGTTCAATATTTTATATATTGTCAAAAAAACTTTGTAAAATTACACAACTATTTTTGAGTTTGTAACATTAAATGAATTTGGAATCTTTTTGTGACTACATCTACTCTATTATTTTATAAATAAAATATTTTAATTTTTTGTACTATTTTGAAAAAATTTCTCAATAGATTTCGTTATAACTAAAATAAAAATAAATTTAAAATTAAAATTATATTTGTCTTTAATATTTTAAATGAGATTTCATAGTTTTCTAATAACATATTTTTAAATAGTATGTGAATTAAAGTTTATTATATAATATTATATTTTTGTATACAAAAAATTTTAAACAATATATTGTTGAGAATTTAAAAATAAATAAAAATTATATATAATATATATATATAACCTATGTTAATACATTTATTTGTATAAAAGTATTATATAGTTTACGAATTTTAACTCATTTTAATGATGAGTGATAATTTATCTAAATGAAAAATTTAAAAAATTTTAAATTATCTATTTAATTTAATTTTATCATATTTAGTTCATGTAACACTGCTATTTTTATATAATCCAGAATATATTTTGTAGAATTTATAAAAAGCAGTATATAATTTCTATTTTCTTGTTTTATAATAAATTTTTAAATAACACTGATTTATAATCATATTATATTACTAATTACGAAAATTATTAATGTGTTATTTTCTAAAAAATATTTAAAATTTTATGTAAGATTTTTTCTCAACAGATTTTTTTTATAATTTAAAAAATAAAATTTAAATTTAGAGTTGATTTATTATTAATTAAATAATCGAATATGTCATCTTAACTAATTTTTTAAGTGGTCCTACTATGACTTGTTAGTAGTAGATAAAAATAAGACCCTAAATTAATAGTCTTAACCCATTTTAATGATGAGTGATAATTTATTTAAATAAAAAATTTAGAAATTTAGAAATTGTTAAATTACCTATTTAATATAATTTTATCATATTTAATTCATGTAACACTGCTATTTAATATAATCCAGAATATATTTATATAATTTATAGAAAAATAGAATAGAATTTTTATTTTCTTATTTTATAATAAAATCTTAGTTAACATTGATTCATAAAAATATTATATTACTAATTATGAAATTTATTAATGTGTTATTTTTAAAAAAATATTTAAATTTTTAAGTAAGATTTTGTTAGATTCTTTCTCAACAGATTTTGTTATAATTAAAAAAAAAAATTTAATTTAGAGTTGGTTTATTATTAATGTAAATAATCAAATATGGCATATTAACTAATTTTTTAACTTGTTAGTAGTGGATGAAAATAGGACACTAAATTAATAGATTAGATCATTAGTTTTTAATAGTACCCCTTCGCCTCCCACAATTTTTGTTTAGGTCTTACAAATATATGCACAAAAGCAGACAAAAAAAACTGAAAAAGAATTCAAAAGTTTATTAAAATCTAAAATACTTGTCTATTATTTTTCATGTGCTTACCCGCCAGCAAGACGGACTTTACCTAGTAAAAATAATTTAAGTGATTACCTTTACTCCATCTTTTTCTCGTTACTTTTCACACATACACATATATAAAAATATATAGTAAATAATATAAACACAAACTCATCTAATAATAATACACAACAGTTTGATCATTTTCTTAATTTGAGTTTTTTGGTTATTGATGTAATTTCCCTTTATTTTATCATTTATTACTTTACTAATATAATACATAGACATTATCTATCTTATTAAAGTAGAAATACTTTAGGATTTTGTTTGGAAACATGGATAGTGAGGATTGTTTGGATACATGGATAGCAGTATTAAAAATAATTCTTTTTATTTACAAATTTAGCCTTTGCATTTACAATAAATTAAGTATTTCATTTTTATATTTTTTTATTTACAAATTCTGGTACTGCATTTAAAATCAATTAAAATTAAATAATTACAATTCCAAAGTTTATCTAACCAAATCGATATTTATATATTGACAATTAAAAATTTTAGTATGTTGTTTCATTTCAAAATAAATTAAAAAAAAAACAACAAGTTAATATATGAATAATACAATTACATCAAATTGCATCAAGTTATACGTTTTGAATATAATATTATGTATAAGTAAAAAAAATATAATCAACATCTATATTATAATATAATATTTTATTCTATATGTAAATAACAAAACATAAAAAATATACAAATGATTTTTTTATAAAAACAGCGATTTATAAGTTTATGTTGAACACAAGTTAAATCAAACATCCGCGCAGGAGCGCGGGTCAAATTCTAGTTTAGTATTATAAATAATAACACATCAAATTTGGTACAATATTTTGCCTTCGCATCAAAAAGATCTATTTTTACCTTTTAGTTGAAAAGATTTTAGTGTGAAAACCATACCAAAATAACATTGAGTTAGCAAAGCGATTCTCGCAATAGATTGATACAAAAAAAAATGTTGATTTTTGAAAAATAAAAACTATAACCTCGAACAAATGCCGTCACGCTTTATAGCTTTACCCAATGTAAATGGAACACTAAACCGACCCACCGCCACTCTATAGTTAATGGTGAGAGACTCAGCATCCCTCTGTTACATCTCAGCATCAGTTTTTAACAACTAGTTGATATACAATAAACATTGAGAAGTTCAAGCACCCGGGTCTCTCAAATTCTGGTCGTGCCTTTCCTGTTCTTCTGAACCCGGTTTCTCACACATAATACCCGTCTCCAAAGCCACTGAATTCCCCAGAGAAACCTGTTTGTCGTTGTCTATTGTTAAAGGAGTCGTAGCCGTCACTGCTGGAGGATCAGAGTCCATTTGATCCAGTGAAGATGGGACTCCACCACAGTCTATGGTTGGTGTCAACCCCTTGGTGGCAGCTTCTGCTGGTTCTGAGTTTTCGTATTCAGATAACAGATCCATGAACTCACTGAGTAGACGCTGCACCTTTCTGTTTGACGCCATTGCAGGAAGAATATCGTTTCTCAATAGTTTATGCTTCTTCACACCCTGGAAATAAAAAAGCTGAGTTTTAAAAGGATTTGGAAAAAGGTTAATCTTTGATCAGGTGAAGTTATTACTTACCAGAACATATGGATCCCAAGACAAGTTTGTGTCCGAGGTTGCTGCTTCAGCCATACCAGCAGGAGGTCCAAGAAAGTTCTCGCACACTTCTCTTAGTCTTGACTCGTCTGCCTCTCTGAAGACAAAGACAACATATCTTAATTAAATGGAATGAGAGAATCATAAACCCAAAATATTCCATAATTGTAAAGTGGATAAACCCCCGATCAACCTTCAATCTCCCTCTAGCTTGGATGCTCTCACAAATGAGATGTCACCCTTATATACACTTACTGTATACAAGCTCAAAAAGGAAAATAGCTTATATGAGAAAAGGGCACAGACCTTGCTAGAAACCTAACATAGGCGAGGAGGCACTGGCGGTACTCGTGAGGAGACTCCAACGCAAGAGAGGATGCAAGTTGAGATTCCAAATGTGCACGTGTTTGCATTCCATCATCAGTTATCCTGTAAACACGAAATAAGCTTTAGAAAGACTCGGAGATTATGTGATCCGTCTCAGGACAGATATCTAAGGAAAGGAAGACAAGATCAACCTGTTCCATCCTGGCTTTCTTGCCATGTACTTTCTTACATCAATCTGCAAGCCAGCAAGCTCGCCGCATGGGGCTGAGCCCAAATTCAAGGAGCTACTGAAATTTGAGGCAGGGAAGCAGTCATCAGCCACTCTCAGCCAACACATTAGACCCTTATCGAAGAGGAATGCGTGACGTGTGGCTAGAACAACAAGTGGAGAACCAGATTTGGATAATTTCACAGAAATGACTTTTATCGTACCTGCAAACACGTAACAATGTATCAGCAGAGCTTGCCGTATCATCCAAGGTCAAATTCGTTTTACAGGCTTCACTAGGTAAGCACGAGAGTCCAAACCAATATCAGAGCCATATTCAGACTTCTATGAGACAAAACAACTCATGCAAAAACCAAGTGTGTCTCAACTACCAACCAAGTCACCTATAAGAGAATTTTTTTACATCCCAGCCCTTCATTCTGTTGACGGGATTGCACATATATTAAAAGGAAGCCATCAATGTATTCGAGTCCTGGAGCATACCTTCTACTATGGAAGATAGATTGGTATCAGAAGAAACCAAAGATGATAAAGAGTCATGAAGGATGCATTTCCTATTGAATAGGTCCCACACATATAAAGCTCCTTTTCTCGTGACAAGCAACAATTTCCAGCTATCGTCACAATCTATGAATGTCGCAGCAGATCCCATCATCATTGTAGGCATGGCACGCCTTCCACATTTTGTGTAAACCTTCAGACAAATAAGTAGATATGTTATCAAACACTATCCCGGGAACCACATCATATTCATGAAATATAAGTTATCCAAAGAACAAAACACTTTATCAGAAAGTCAGGTCCCAACAAAAATATTACTATCGGTGTAAAGTTTAGTGACTCCTATGAAAATCAATCGGTGGAGAAAATTCAGAGTAACACACCCAACAGTAGCTGAATCATTTAAAACTTAACTATAAAGGAAGGCTTTTAATATGATTGACACCAAATGCAGAAAGAATCATGATGTCATGGTCTAGTTTGATCGATGAGAGGTTCATGATAAATCAATATTCTTACCTGGAGGCTTCCATCTTCGCACCCAACTGCCCAAAAATTTGGATTTCCAGCCAAAACTGTGACTCTCCCCAAAATCCGATCAGACCAAAGAGTTTCACCTGATCGTTTGCAAGAAACCTCCGTTTCCTTGATCGTAGATGTACTTACTACACCAATACTGTCCAAAGCGTGCTCCTTTGGACAAGCTTCTAAGCAAACAGGGGCCGCGGCTTCCCCTTCTTTCCAATCAAATACCCTTATCGACAGACCTGTGCTAGAAGATCCCTTTATACCTACAGATTGCTCAACATCTAAAACACCATCTCTAGCAGAGGCTCCTGGAACCTTCTCAATAACAAGACTCTCAGAAATGGTAGCACGAGCTGTAATCCTTGGACGCTCGTTGTTAAGATCAGGGTTCCTGATCACTATTTCTTTCATGGATGAATCCTTAATGCTAGTCTCCACAGGAAAGTCTCTACTATCTATCTTACAAGGAGCAGCAGAGGGAGCTGGCGAAAAATTAATGGAACGCTCGTTAATGGCGATATTATTCTCCTGCTGGGGAACTCCAACGGCTTCAGGGATGATCCTCTTTCTTCCATCAGGCCTTCTATACACTTTTTGATTCACAGGATTAGATCCCCGATTTGGAGTTGACGCTTTACTCAATGTGTCACCACTAGCCTCTGCTGTCTTGTTCCGATCATCGACCTGGGACTTGCGTTTCTTTGCAGTACTCTCCGCATTCGCAGAGGGTTTTGTTGTCACCTTGTTTTGTTGAACATCTGATGCCGCCCTCTTACCACCAGCTACCTTTGTCGAGACTGTTTCGAGTAATAACTGAGCTGGACTCTCAACTAAGTTTGCTTGCCGGCCTCTTACATCCCCATAACGATTTTTCTTCAGTTCATCGAGTTCAGCATCGGTTAGCCTGACACCAAGTTCCTTTCGGTCAAAGTGAATCATCGCCACTGTTCCGTCTAAGGAACATGCAAAAAGTGAATATCCGTCGGGACTCCTGTAGTTTCAAAAAAGAAAAAGATATAGACGGTCAAATAATCAGATTTTCCTCTCCTTCATGGTTTAGAAATTGAATTATGACCCTAGAAAAAGCGGTCTAAGATTACATATATTAAACCAATGCACTTTTGACAAAAATAAAAAGCCCATTATGAAGATATATAAACAAATCAAGATATGTAGATTTCCATCCAGAAAAGGGGAAAAGTTTACCAAGATAGATCCACAACACTTTGGCCAAAGAAATGCTTCGCGACGAAAAGAGGACGAGGATTTGCAGTTGTCCATACGGTTATAGTGCGGTCTTGACTCCCTATTGCAATAACGTTGTATGGCTGCAAATCTTTCCCCCCTGATTTGGAACTCCCATTGCTCCACCCAGATCGTTTCATTTCTTGGGCACTAGAAGTGGTTCTCTTAAACATGGAATGATTGAACTTCACAACAATGATTGGAGCATTATGACCTAAGAAGTCAAATGCTGCAGACCATTCCCCTCTTTCTAAAACTGGAGCAGAATGCCTCGGCTTCTGAAACCCATGAGTGGTGGTAATAAAATGGCCACAAGGAGACCACCCAAGTCGCCTGAAAAATGTGGTTCCGAGCTAGGAAGCAAAAAAAAAGTAGATTCATCCCATTACCACTAAGTATGTAGAGATAACAGGGAAGCATTGTGGTAATCTTCAGATAATAAAAAAATCTTCTGTATGAACACCTATTTAAGTTACTGCATCCTAATATAAATGCTTAAACAAATAAAAAAGTTGCATACCGATTTTTCCCAGTGACCAACTGTTCTGTGAGCCATGCTCCAATCGCTTGTTCGCCATATTATCACAGTTTTGTCATCAGATTGGCTAGCGATAAACGACCCGATTGGATCCCAGGTTACACCTTTCACCAAGCTCAAGTGACCCCTGAGAACAGTAGTGCAAATGCCAGTGCGCATGTTCCAAATATGGACAGTATTGTCCAAGCTCCCACTAGCCAGCATTGAATCATCTGGAGACCAGTTGATATCCACCTACTTTAAACATACCTCAGTTATTATATAACAGTTGAACTTAACAATTTATCGGATAATAAAAGTAAGAATGTTTTACCACATCGGCAGTGTGTCCCCTTAGAGTCATTACAGCTTTCCAGTTCTCAACATCTGGGGCTTCTCCGCTACCAAACTCTGTGGTGCCTGAACCAGGCTTCCTCTCATGAACTTGAATCACTTGATCGTCAGAACCAGATGCCACGTACCTACCGTGTTTAGCCCACCTAACACAGTTGACTGACCCAAAGTGATCACGAAGGGTTGCGAGAAGCCTCTCTTTTGGATCTAAGTTTTGCAAATCCGTGTCAACAGACTTCATGTTCCATATCCGGACCTATATTCATATCAGAAGTTGCTGTTAGCGATACTAAAACTAGGAAGCACGATTAATCCATATTTTAACAGATACTCAACTAAACTAAGGGTAGATAAACAAGCCTATGTAAGTGACATGATCCAAATGCCACAAAACCAAGAGGAGTTCAAGTGATTGCGTAACAGAAAAAAAAAAACACCAACTGGTTGCACTAGTTTCAGAGCAAAGATTGTAAGAATCAACTGTCAATCCAAATTAGGTTCAGAGGAAACAAAAAAAAAAAAGCTAGATTTACTACGTATAAGGTAGAAGCTAAAAGAATCAGATCGAAGGAAGGTGTAACTGAAACCAGAAGGCAATAGAAGAAGACCTTGTGGTCACCACCGCCTGTGGCAAAGCGTTCACCGTTTGGTTGAACATCAATGGAGAATATCTGCTGCAACCCTTCATGTTTAACCCAAACGGGTTTCTCCGCAATCATCACTCTTCTCCAATTAACAATAACAGAATACGTTCCACTTAGGATCACAAGCTCGGGAAGTTAACAAAGCTCAAAACCCGTTGAAACAGAAAGAAGACCTAATCTCCAAAACCCCAGAGGATAATTAATCAACTCAATTTCATCATCCTGTTAAAAAGTACCCTAATTTAGAGGAATGGGATTATGAGATATGAACAACGATACAGGCTTTTGGTGTGTGTAATTGATGTGAATAAAAACCCTAAGTTTGGAGGAAAAGGGCTACTCAACTTCCCTGTTAAAGATTCTCAATGTAGTTTTAATCTGTAAGTACAAAAAGAAAAGTCATGTTTCTCGTATAATTTTTTTTGGAGTAATGCAATTCCAAAACCACCCCACTAAACCTAGGTATTTACTAGGACCCAAGAATTTGAACCGGAACCGACCCTAAAAATCCAGTTTGAGTCGGGTACAAATAATGTCATTTCATTCCATTAAAACATGTTGTAGAGGACTCGTAAGTCGCGGACCCAATCCAACCCAAATTCATGACTTGATGGAATACTCAAAATACTCAAAATTTCCAATACATATATTAGATATAGACATGGTTGTTTCAGTATATATTTGGTATTTCAAATATTTTTAACGTTTTGGATTTAGGTTTTCGGGTATAATTTTGAATTTAAGTACAATTTTAGATTTCAAAAATATAATTTGGGTAATTACATAAATATTTTGTGTACTTTTCGTATCTTCGAATCAGATTTTGGGTAAAATTTCAGCTATTTGAATATTTTCAGGTATTTTTGGGTTTTCGAGTATTTTTTAGAGTATTCGGGTCCTAAATACCTGAACCACCCAAAACTTTTAGAAACCGATAAATAGCATGTATCAACAATTCTTAGACAACTAGACTTGAAACGACCCGAATACGACAAGACTCAAACCTATCCTCGACCGACAAATTCAGTTTACCCTATTTCATCTTAAAATCTAAAAATCGAAAGATCCAGATTTGATAAGATCCGACCCGAACACAACTCGACGACCTGAAAACCCAGACCTACACCCGATCACACATACTTTAAGAACACACTAGATTTTAACCCGCGCTTTTAAAGCGCGGATATGTTTTTAGATAAAAATGTTAGTTGATATTTTTTTTTAATTTTGATATAGATATCTATGTTAAAAATAGATATTCAATGTTTTCATATCAGATTCAGACCCGCGGATGAACTGTAAATCAGGTGATCCATATATATGCAGTTCAAATTTAATGAAAAGTTTGTTAATTAAAATTTTGATAAGATCCGGTAAAAATCTAAACAATTATCATTAACATGTGAACTAATCCTGGTTGAACCACTAAAACTCCAAAGCACACTGATAATATTTCTAAAATTAAAATTTTATATACTTTTAAATTGTACATAAAATAAAAAACTATTAGATTTGTAGTTTTTTTGTACTTTGATGATTGTTTACTATTGGAAAAATGAAAAATGATAATAAAGAAGACAAAAAATTATTATATGACAATATTAGTTTGTTTTTGTTATTTATATTGTTTGAGAATAAGTTTAAAGATGTCAAACCGTATAAGAAATATTTAAACATATTATTTGTTACTATTTTGAATATATAAATTTAAATCATTAGAGAAAATTAAGATGTTAACAACCTATTTAAAAAAATTGTTTGGTTAAATAAGTTAAGATATGGAAACATTAATGTTTGTTCACTTTATTAAAAAAATTATTAATAATCGTCTCATTTAAATTCTTACCATAAATAAGGAGAGAATTTAGGGTTGTTTTGTTATAGATATAAATGCATTAGGCTAAAAGATAATGTTATAGTGGCCTTAATTATATTATATAGTATTTTAAATTTTTTAGCTAAAAGCAAGTTAGGTCCAAATTTGTGTTTCTGTTTTAATAGTATTGATTATTTCTCCCCATACTATTGCTTTCATCGTTAAACTCCCCCAAATTCATAAATTTACTTACTAATCCACCCAAACTAATTATTTCAAATATAATTCTACCTTGCTAATGTATGGGTATAATTATTTATAAAGTAAATGTATTATAAAATTGATTGCTATTTTTATTTTAAATTTTAAACCATTTTATAATTAATGTTTAATTTATTTTAATTATATTATTTTAATTAGACATGTAATTTTGGATATATATTTTCTAATCGGTTTGGTTATCACTTGGTTTATTGGATTGCATCTATTTCTTTGAATTTTACTATCACTTGGTTTATTGGATTGCATCTAGTTCTTTGAATTTCACTATAATAATTTTGGTTAGGAATAAATTAAAATTTGAATATTTTTGTTATTTTCATTTAAGTTGGTTGTTGTCTAATTATCTGTAACTTAATATATTGATTTTTAAAATAAAATAGTAAGAAAATAAACTAAATTGTTTGAATAAAAATTACATAAATGGATCTACGATAACTATTTTTAAATAGTATGGATATTTATAAATTTACAAAAGAACTTAATTGTAACAATTTGGTTAATATTTTATTTTCCTTTATTAATATTTTTATAAATATTAAATTACATAAATGAACATAACTGATAAGTTTATGAAAAGTCACAAATAAATACTGATATTTACAATAATTAAAATATTTTATAAATTTTAAGTAATTTTATACCTTGTATTTATGAAAAAATAAATTGAAAATTATTCTAAATTGTATTAAAATTTGGATTTTCTTGCTTATTATGATTATGGATATTCTGCAAACAAAAAGAAAAATTAAAATTACAAAGCAAACTAAATATTAAGTAACTTTTTTAAATAATGATAACGTATAACATTTTTATTTCACTAAAAATATCATTGGGTTGTGCGATTTAAAAATAGTTTTGTAATTATTTGACAAAATATGCTTATAGTCACAAATTATTTTTAGTTTCCTTTTTGATCTACTAAAAATAAATATCATTTTTTTTCTTTTATTGTTTAAAGCAGTCATATTATATAAGTAAAAAAAAATTTGTAGATATTTTTATTTTGGTGTAATTATAAGATATTTATAGTTAACTAAATATTATTCTAAAATAAAAAAAAAACTTCAATAACATTAAGGATAAACTATTTTTAGTAAATTAAAAATATATATATTTATACTATTTAATTAGTTTATGTAATCATCTAAGAAATATATAGATCTAAATAAAATATTTATATTACTTTGAGAAAATATTAATGTTACTTAAAATTATGTTTTAAAAGAAAGAATATATTTTTTTCTTAATATCAAACTTATTTTTGTGAATTTTTTATGAAACCACATTATGTTTAAATATATTATAGTTTCATCTAAGAAAATAGATATATATATATATATATATATACAGAATTATTTTTACTTTGAAAATATATTTATTGCTTAAAATTATGTTTTAAATAGAATATTATTTCTTTTCTTTACATCAAGAATATATTTTGTGAACTTTCCTTTTAGTATGAAATCATATTCTTATATAAATATATTTTCTTTTAAAATTTATAAATTCTTATTTTTTTATTATATATGTTATTTTTAAAATTAAAAAATGTATTAAAAATATTATCAACAGAAATTACTAAATTCGTAATAATATTTAAATGTAATATTTTTAATTCATTAATGGTATCTCAATAATTAATCACTCTAAGAATTAACTGTGAGAATGACACATATGAAACTCACTTCTCAAATAATATTATAGAGATATTAAATATAGAATCAATAAAATTGCGTTCAATTACTATTAATAGAGTTTTAGGATGCTTAAATTGAATTCAAATCCCGATCTAACCAATTAGAAATTAAACCAAGGTTTGGATGAGCCTTGTTCTCTTATTCTTCTTCTTAGCAATGATTTGTATTGGGCTTGGGCAATCGAGGTCTCAATCAGGTTTCGATTCAGATTCATTCCGGTTTTCGGTTTTTGAGTTATAAATTTCAGTCCTATTCGGATATTATAAAAGTTCGGGGCCGGTACATTTTGGGTTTGGTCGGTTCGGTTCGGATACAAGACCCGGATAAACCTGAAATAGTTTCGGTTTCAGATACTAATTGGCTTAATTGTTCCAAAAATATTGATTTTTACTTGATTAACTTAATATATTTCTAATCTTTTCAATAAATTTGTGTACATGGCTTACTCAAAACATATTATTGTCTTATAAAAGAAGTTTGAGAGACTCATCTGTCAACCATATGAAACTCGTTTTTAAACTATATGTGACAACATCAGACATATCATGACAAACCAAAACCTTGTACGATGAGAAACCTACATAATGAAACGTAAAAAAATTAAAATTAGCAACTAGCACCTCTATAAACCTAAGAAACATTATTTAAACTTTTAAAAAGTTGTTTAAACTTGAGAAACAAATTTATTCATAATTGAAATCCAAATACAATTGTCAAAATATAAAAAACATTAATATTGACCAAATACCAAATATATATATATATATATATATATATATTAAACTAAGTATTTGAGTTAATTATATATGTTAGTTTAATAAAAAAAGTATAATATATGTTTAGATAAACCAACTTATTTTTTTAAGGATTCTAAAAATCATCCTAGTGATAGTTACTTTAATAAAATGTATAATATATGTTTAGATTGACCTTATATTTTTAAGATCTCAGCATCTTATTAGGCATCCTCTGTCAATCTTAGACCTTATATTTTTAGGTTGCATGGAAACTTGGATGATGGTCCGTTTCTCATTTCAAAAATGTTTCAAATTCAAAATTTCTTGGAAACGCATGAAAACGAAATGCCTTGGAAACACATTTTAAAAAAAATATCATTTCAAAAATATTGTTACTTGTTTTTCTCTACATATATTAAGTAGAAAAATAATTTAACTCACAGTTTAATCAATTGTATATATATAATTACATTTATAGATGCTTCTAAAAAATTTTCATTTTAATTTCGTTTTTAAATAACGTTAAAATATTTCACTTTTGTATTATTTTCCGGTTCTATGCAACCTAGGTATATTTTCCCACGAAATTCAGTGAAGGCATCTATAATTATTATTGGTACTCCACATCTTTTACCAAATCAACCTTTAAAACTTATTAATAATCTCTTGTCGAACTAGTAAGCAAGAAAACATGACGGCATATGTTGTGGACACACGCGAATTAACTTCAAAGAAAGCAAAAAACTTAAGAGATCAAAACACGATTGAGATAAATCCCTGTATAGAGTTTGTTTATTGATTATGTGAATTAATAATTTACAACATTTTAGACCGAATTTATACAACCTAAAACTTGATTTATTTTTCCTCAAGGAAAATTTATTATATACTACATGCACTTAATCCTAAAAAGCATCTTGTACTGCATGGTCTGAAGATGTCGATCTTGATCATGAGTCAATCTTATTTACGCCTACGATGGCCAAATTTAATCGTTCCGCCAAACAAATGTAACTTTTACTGATGCAATGAAATTTAAGTCACTTCCAGAATCAACTAAATAAATGTAAGTAGGTAAAATTGGTTTGCATGTTTCATAAAAATTTTCTCTCCATGGAGAACTTTTAGGCTAATTATTTTATCTTTATAACCACTGTATTTCCAAATATAATCAGATATTTTGCCACACTTAGTTGTTGCCCGTCGCTCTTCCACAAGACTTTATAATCTTCTTCAAGTCAGCATATTTTGAACCTCATGTATAAAAGAAAACACTACCACCCACAAAGAATTAGGGTTGTTCGTTTGTCTATATATAATCTCCATTCAGATTATCCATTTAGACGATCAATCCAAATGATTTCAAAATTTTAGCGAAAAAATGACCAATATTACCAAAATTGCAAAATCAAAAGATTGAACGAATAAAAACTTAAATACAATAGAAGATGTTCAATGGTCATATAGGGTAGATCCAATGTTTTTAAAACAAATCTAATAAAATCCATTAGTAACTGAAAGTATTTGGTATACATAACATGAACTATTGTGTATATTAGTAATAAGTCATGAATGTATGGATTCTATGAATTGATTAAACAGCTAGAGTGTTATTCGATTGTGGCACAAAAATAATGATACAACTAGATTTTGATTTACCTTTTTGAAGCATGTGATTATTTTTGGAGAAAGTTTAGTTTTACCACAAATTTGATATCAATTTCTAAATTTACCACTAATGAATAACTAATTTCAAAAATACATTTAATTTATGATGAAAATAGACTAAACTAATATATATATATATATATTTATTTATGAAACATTTAGAAACTCAACTCTACCCCTTCAACATTAAACCCTAAACAATAATCACTAAACTGTAAATCCAAATGTTAATATATTTTTGATTGTGGTTATTTTTGAAAAGTGGTACTTAACTTGAGGTATTCTTAGCAATTTCTCATTATATTTAATTAAAATAATTATTTAACAGAAATTATAATTGCATTCATAGTTTGTGTATTTTGATTTCTATATTGGTGAAAAATATAATTTGTAATTTTATCGGAAAAATATGTTTTTGCATTTTAGCGAGGAAATTTGGTTTTATAGCTTTAACAGAAAATGTGATTTATGTCACTGAAAGTGCAAGACATGTTCTGATATAAAGCAATACGAGTACTATGTCAAGAAGTACTACAACAGATGAAAACAAATAATTTCTCAATAATAATTTAATAAATATTATTTACTAGATCTCTTTCACGTAAACTTACAAGTCTCACTTAACCAGAAAGTCTCACATGTTTTTATGATCTAATATATGATCCAATAAGCTCTCTCTTCTTAACTCTTTATATTTCACTCACTATACAAGTTATAAAACTCCTTTTGCTAAGAATATTTTTCTGTGTTAATACAATACAAAGCTCCCCTAACATAGTTATACTAAGTAGATTTTGTGGGTCCCTTCCCCAAAAAAAGATCTACAAATTTCCTTGTTAATCTTCTCTTTCCTTTTATGCAAACTTCCTTTTTCTTTAATGACAAACTTCGTCTTCAAGAAAACTCTCTTTTGCTTAATGTAAAACGTCTATATGTCTTCACACATATATTCCCTTTCCTTTTTTCAAGTCCAAGCACATATAATCCTTTTTTTCTCAAGTTCAAGCAATTCATACACAAACTCCAACACAACTCCAGTTTCATGTAACACGTTATGTACTACCTCATGTAGTACTACGCAAACTAATGCACCAACAATCTTTCTCTTTTTGACTATGTATGTGAACTCATCACCTCTAGAAATAAATTGCATCTTCAATCTCCCGCTATGAGTCACATCATGGTCAAAAATTAATTTTAAGATTGTCACCCTCTAAACCGAGGATGAAACCCCCTTGTGCCATCTCCATAGTGATTAACTCTCTTGGACCACGTATTCATGAGACTGATCCCTCCATGATTAGTTCCTTGAACCAACTTAAAACAATTTCGTCGAACATGTTCATGAACATCACAAGAATAACATGTTGGACCATGAGTCCTCATTTCATATACTAGCTCAACTTGATGCTTCACCCTCAATAGCCTAAAACACTTTGGTCTAATATGCCCAAAAACTCCACAATGATGAAAAACATGTACGAATGGTTGTTGAGATAGAACCTTCATCTATGGATTTTTCCTTTGATCAGCCCATGTTGCATTTCTTGTAGCAGTTGCAGTCTTCACTGCAGTATTTCTATCTGGTTTAGTCATGGCATACACTTCAATCATTGACTTCATAGTAGATGTATAACATTCTCTATTTTTCCTTCAGGCACAAAAACACATTTAGCTTTCAAAGAGTTTCCTTTAAATTCATGACCACACCGATCACTTTTTACAATGTTTGAGAAGATAATTTAATTGATTCGTCCCACTATTTAGAATCCTTAAAACATTTTTTTTCACTAAGTTTAACACGAGCTTGTCTTGATTCTTCTTTCTCTACTTGTAGCTCCTTTTGTAGTACTTCAGTAAGTGCTTCAAGATGTCTATGTTCCTTTACTAGCAACATATTCACCTTTCCTAGTTTCACGAACGTTCCAACACTTGTTTGTAGCTCTCCTTGAGATCATCCTATAGCTCTTCATCATCTTTTTCCTCCTCTCACTACAAGAAATATGTACATTCTTAGTGCGAGAAATATGCTATCGTAGGGGTTTCATAGCGAAATCGATAATGCTATGTCATCGGCAGCCATTCTAGATACCCCCGCTGCGATAGCATTTTTTACGCTATGTAATGTGCAGATACGATAGCAATAACTGAATGCTATTATTAACGTAAGTATAACATGACTTTTTGTCACAAAATGATTACGATTTATATTTTGTGTTGTGATAGGTACTTCTACAATAGCAATCTCATATTGTAATTATTTTTTTTATAGCATTGTAAAATGCTGTAAAATCTTGGGTGAAAATTATAATTAAAAATAAAATAATTGAAAATTAAATAAAAATAATAACAATTAAAAATAAAATAATTTTTTTTATAAACTAAATTGAGTTACAAATAATTCCAGTTTACAAAACTAATCCAGAATCAAGAAAATCTAAGTGAAACACAAAAAAAAAACTAAAAAAGAACTAAATTCTTCGTCGTCTTCTTCTTCTCCTCTTCTTTCTCTTGTCATCTCCGAACGATGTCTCATCTTCGTCTGACCATCGAGTGTTCACCTTTCTCTGCCATTTCCGAACTCTATCTCTTCTCAATTCTAAAACAAGAATTCATCAAAATTATGAAAAAGAACCTTTAAGATGAAAACACAAAAGGTTTGGTCATAATCTTACCTCAACATGCTCAACAAGATATGAAATGCTAGAGCTTAGACCATCTCTGGGTAAAACCGGCAAACATAGACAAAACATATAACCTAAATAATGTGGTTCTCAAACACTAAACAAAATCTAAATAGCATAAGAAGCAAAGATCCAAGAACATTGAATCTCAATTACATAATAAAATGCATCAAGGAGCAGAATGATAGACGCTTAAGCTACAAAAATACTACAATTTGATCATCATATAAAACAAAACTTTATCTTGTAACTGCAGCGAGCCTGATGCTACCAAGCCAAAGCTCACACAAATCATGTTACATACCTGATGTGTTCGTTCTCAATTTGGCTGAGTGAGAGTGACAACACCCGCTCATATGAATTCTTCCTTGAACCCAAAGCATCTTCCTGCATGGAAGTCAAGGTTGAAACTAAGAGAGCACAGAGAATCTTCAGAAGGACTTATGAAAGTGTCTTGTCTTTCCTATTGAGTTTTTTTTCTTCAACAAAAAGAGCATAATGTTTGCTATAAAAAGCTACAACAAAAGGTATAATCTTTTATGTTATATATTACCTTTGCTTCCGCTGCCATATCAGTTAAGTTAAAATTGCAGAAGAAGGTGTAAAGAAGTGTTTTCTCAGGATTGCTAAGAACTTACGCAAGAGCAGTTCATATCATGAGTGAACATTCATAGCTTTTCAATAGTTTTTATTTCGCAACACTAAGAAACAATTTAAATTTGTTAAGGATTACAACTACAATTGTTCAGATGACAAGACTAACCAAATGGCCTCCTGGAATATCAAAATAACTGCAAGATATAGCAATAAGCAATCATCACCAGCACTGGTTACTGAAAATGGAAGCTTCTGTCATTTTGAAGATATGTTTCCCCCAACAATACTAACAACCGCAAGAAAACCATCAATCTTATGATCAAAAAAAGGCAACAAAAGTCAAAATCTAAATGAATCATCAAAGTATCAGAGTCTAAGTAAGAAGAGAACCTGATTTGTTGTCCCACATGACAATCTTCCTGTTAATAATGACTCCTAGAAAGAACTAATCAATGACCTTTGACTGAACCTTCTGCATGGAGATAAAGGAGCTAATTCAAAGGAGAGAGTATTCTTTTTCTGACTAACGCTTCACCAAGATCTACTCATGTAACTTCAACAGTGGATGATAGAGAGCGATCAGCAGTGATACTCGTTTGTTTGTTGTCAAGTGAGCTAATTTCGCTTGATGCAAAACCCACTCGAGCTAACCTTATCTGCAGCATAGCTAGTCGATCCATGATCATTTGTGAACTCTAGAGGCTCCAATGATGTTTTCCTATCAAATTCCGCAATGAAGGAGCAGATGCTTCCTTCAATTCTTGTGTTAAGGCCATATGAATCATGAGAAGTGGCATACAGAGGTAGACTCTGATAAAGGCTACAACTTCCCGCAGACGAAGAAGCTTCATTAGAGTGAGTAAAATCACTTCGTTTTCATGTCCCTTCATACATTTACTTTAATAAGATTTTATTAGACAAAATGCAATACAAGAAAATCACCAAAAACTCTAAGCATTGAGAAGATTAGAATAATGAAAAGGATTTGGATTCTAAATTGCCGGGAATGCCGGAGTCAGGGTTTCGGTCTCTGTGGAGACAAAACGACTTTGAGAAAGACTTACACAAAACTGAATGAGAGATTCTTGTCACTTTTCAACACCAATGTATTGTCTTCATCGACCACTGGTAGAAAATTTACAGGCGATGGAGGTGACTCCATTTTCTTCATAGCTACAGTCGCCACTGTTTCTAGTACAATTGTTCTCGGCTTCATGTTTACAGATTCAAACAAAGTTTAAGCATACACCAATACTTAGGATCTGAAGCAGAGTTTTCTCAAATCTGTTGCACATATCTCCAACACTGAATTTGAAGATAGATTCTCCACTTACTTTAAGAGTCATGCGAAGATCTCCATCAGTGAATGTACCCATCAAGCGATGATCATGATCAACCACAAGCAAATACCTACATCCTTTGCTGGTTAACTCCACCAACTGATCCATTATCAAGTCTCCTTCTTTACAAAGATGAAGTTCATATGTATTCTTCATAACAACCTCGACCTGTAAGAAACAGCCCAATAATAGATTCACTCTCAAACTCTAATGGTTACTAACACTTAATCTCAAAGTCATACCTTTACGATTAAGCTCTTCCCCATCCTACCGGCGGATTGATTAGCTACATACTTCTCCTTGTCTAGCGCAGGGGACGAGACGGACTTCTCGGGACCAGTACTGGTATCCAACCCCCGGAATCGGACAACGAGACGAAGTTTAACAAGTTTTGATGCTTTTTGATGTATTTCTCAGCCTATCTGCGATTCAGATGGGTTATTATGCAACTGGTTGTGGTGGCTATGGTTAAGAGTTGAATCACGATGAAGACGACGTGTTAGGCCGTGGGACCCTCTGTGGATGACCTCATTGACGACAACTGCGATGGATCTGTTGTTGGACATGTACACTCCGGCGATGAGAAGTCCTGACTTTTGGATCTGAGGTTTCATCTGTGTTCACCGGAGGAGGTCTTCTTTCCCTCAACCCTTATATCTTCACTAAGACATTATGCTTGTAGATTTTTAGTCAATTTATGTGTAACCTAGCGATGTAGTCTGGGGAAAATAATTAAAAAAATGACCGTGAAAAAATAGTGTGTCTAATTTTTTTTCTAATTGTTATAGCTACAAAACTCAATTTTGTTTCCGCTTAGTAAAAATTTACAATAGCGTTTATCTAATGTTATTATATAGTACAAAATTTTCAAAGTCATCTACAATAGCACTCCAGTAGAACATGCTATAACAATATGCAATCCATGTGGACTTTTTGTAGTGTTTGATTAATAATCTGATTCATATGATGTACTTGGTTCATCCTTCTGTGCACCGAATGCAACGAGGTTGAGCACTTCTTCTTTTTATGATCTATTATCACGCATCCTTAGTAAGGATCTCTCTTTCTTTCACTTCTCATTGTGTTCACATTCACACTAAGTGTGTCCAATTCCTTTGCACCTAAAGCATTTGATTCCTATACTTTTAGATGTTGGACACTCGGTTTTTTTGAAGTATACATATCTTTTTCATCTTTGGCATTGCACCTCTGTATTGACACATGGCTTGCCAGCTTCTTGTCTTTGTTTTCTCACACCATCATTCTCATATCTTTGCCACTGTACTATTTTATGTAGTACTTGATGAAGCAATCAAATCATCTAAATCACTTTGTCTTCATTCTCTAATTTTTGACTTGTCATTTCAGCAGCTGTCAGGTTCACTTTAGTATGATTGTCCATGCTATCAAGCGTCTTGTGAGCTTTTATCATACCTACAACCTTATGAAAGATAATTTCATCTATGTTAACAGACACCTGACATTAATGCCTTATGTGCTGTAGATCTTGCTGGCAGACACCTTAAAAACTTATTCACCAATTTCTTGACCTTGTATTCATTCCCATAATACAAGCCTCTTGTGCCAAAGCAATGAATTGAAAATTTCCATCTTCAAATTCTCACATTTTGATTTGAAAAAATCATCCTTGAACTCTTAATATTCTCAGTTCCTTCAAAGTGTGATTGCAGAATATTCCACACCTCATTTGCATTCTTGCATCCTTGAATTAGATTGAGTTGGTTCTTTTTGACTGATGTAAAGATACAAGATAAAAAATTTACATTATACCTTAACATCTGCTTCTCATACTTTGTCCATTTAGCCAATGATTTGTTGACCACAACACCATGTTTCTCTATTGTCTTGTGAACTTCATAGCAATCTTCCACTGATGCGCAAACATCCATATCAATACTTCGTAAGATTGCCTTCATCTTCACTGTCCAATGCTCATAGTGCTCAGGATCAAGAATAGATTCATATCGTACTGTATCATTCATTTTGCTTTCAGGATCTCACCAGTGACTTCGTTATCCTGCTCTAATACCTATTGAAGGTGCAAGCTCGGTTGTGATATAGAGTAGTACGAGTATTATGTCAAAAAGTACTACGACAGATGATCACAAAGAATTTCTCAATAAGAAATATGTATTTACTAGATCTCTTTCACCTGAACTTACAAGTCTCAATTAACCAGTAATCACTAGTCTCATTCGTTTCTATGATCTAATATATGATCTAATAAACCTTCTCTTCTTAGCTCTTTATATTTCACTCATCATACATACAAGTTCTGAAAAACTTTTTGCTAAGAATAATTTTCTTTGTGTTTAATACAATACAAAGCTCCTCAAACCTAGTTATATATTTGGTAAATTTCATGGCTCCCTTTTCTAAATAAAGATCTATAAATCTCCTTGTTAATCTTCCATTTCTTTTTCCTTTGA
The DNA here is from genome assembly GCA_905132885.1 of Moricandia moricandioides. Taxonomy (NCBI): domain Eukaryota; kingdom Viridiplantae; phylum Streptophyta; class Magnoliopsida; order Brassicales; family Brassicaceae; genus Moricandia; species Moricandia moricandioides. The sequence goes on from CAJHQQ010000295.1 coordinate 151,096, forward strand.
TGCAAACTTCATTTTTCCTTAATGACAAACTTATTTTTTGAGCAAACTCTTTTTTTATTGGAAAACATTCATTGTCTTCACACATATATTCTCCTCATTTTCAATTTCAAGTGATCCATGCACGAGCTCTAATATATCTCTAGCTTCATGAAACATGTTATGTAATACCTCTTGTAGTACTCTGTAAATTAATACATCAATAATCATGATTATTTATCTGTCTAAAACTTGAATATAAACAGAAAAATATCCTAGGATAGCACTAAAAAGTTTTTGTCACAAAATAGTTTTCAAGGAGAAAATGATCAATATAAGTTTTATTAAAGAGTGTAAATATACACTTATACACATTGGGTTAATAATCTAGACTTAGAGTTTTGAATTATGATATGGGGTTTAAAACTAAAAAAAAAAATAGATTTTAAAATAAAAAAGGTTATTTTGCTCATTTTTTTCTTGAGCACTATTTTGTGACAAAAACTTTAGAAGAACTATTCGGAGAATTGCACATATAAATATTTTATTTTGATAAAGATAATTTTGTTAATTATTATTTTACAAATGTTCATTGCAACAATTAAATTACTTTAAACGAATAATCTAAATGAATCTTATTTTAGAATAATATTTAAAATTTATTTGGATGTATTATTTGAATTGATCATTTGGATGATTTCGATTTAGTAAGATAATAAAGCTATTCAATAGTTGTGTATATAATAATAACTCTACTGACAATTCCAGCTAGATCTACCTTTTCTTCTTGAATGCTTTACATATTCTTCTTCGTTTTTCTTCTTCGCGAGGTCAACGAAAATGGCTGATCAACCTTCAAATCCCCAAAATAGAATCAAACTTCGTGATGGTAGATACTTGGCTTACAAGGAAAGAGGTGTCCCCAAGGATGATTCCAAGTTCACCATCGTTCTTGTACATGGATTTGGTAGCTCCAAAGACATGAACTTCAATGTGTCACAAGTATAGACTATTCTTTTATTTACTCGTACTTCTAATCTTGAGATGTGCTTTTAGTTAATTATTCTAGAGAAAAACGAAGAACGCACACTGTCTTTCTTTTCTCTTTTTGCGATCTTCAATAATTTCTTGCGTGCTCCTGTTCTCGATTTAGAACTTTATGAGTTTTGTGAAACGATCAGAGATTTAATTACCTAATTGGGTTTCAGAATATTCAGATTCCAGTCAATATCCAAGAAACTGACTTTCTGGAGACTTTTGTAATCTGTAATATGCAAGTCTGAAAATTTAAATTAGTTTCAGTTTTCCAAAGATTAAACCCAAAAGAAAAGTCAGTAAATGAGATGAGACTAATGAGGTTTGTTTTAGTTATAATCTCAGGCGTTTGTAGAAGAAACTGGGATATACTTTGTGCTTTACGATCGAGCTGGCTATGGAGAGAGCGATCCAAATCCGAAACGTTCGCTGAAGAGTGAAGCTTCCGATGTTCAAGAACTGGCGGATGGGTTACAGATTGGATTAAGGTTTTATTTGGTCGGAATCTCGATGGGTTCATACACCGTTTGGAGTTGCCTCAAACATATTCCACAAAGGTAAATAAATCAGATCGAGTTATTAAAATGCTTAAAAGTCTTCCAAGACACATCTTGCAAACAAATTGCTTCAAGATTGGACAATATCATGATAAAATTGTCAGAGAACACGTTCATATCCATATTTGTAGGGTCAAATTGTTTTTTAATATATTGTTGACAAGAATCTCATAAATGATTGATTTTAAATATATTTTTTCACAATTGCGAAAGAGAAATGTTTTTTTTTTTTTGGCTTTACCCATGACTTGTATCCTAAAATCCCCCCTTTTTTAAAATTGTTTTGGTAGCGTTTTGTCCTACTTGGTTTTGGTACTTTTTTGTAGTATTATGTTCTTTTTTTTTCAAATTGACTTTTTTTTATCATGAATTAGTTATTAGTTTTTATATGTGGCATTTTATTTTATTTTGCTAATTTCCTTAAGCTCTGTTACCAAAAAAAGAAAAGAAATTTATTTAGGTTTATTGATTTTTTGTTGGTTTTGCTTTGATGTGACATAAAAAGAAGCAAAATGTTAAATGTACTCGCATACATTTTATTCTTATAAATCTTTTCTATTTATTCTTCAGTTTTATGTATTTTTTTTTTAATTTTTTTTGAGCTTGATGAGGAAAAAAAGAGAACCAAAGTCATGATTTACTCTTTTTGGCTCTTGTTGGGTGAAAATTGTGAAGAAACAAAGTCTCATATGGATTTTCTTACATTTGTTCTTGTGAATGTTCTCTATTTATTTTATACTTTTAAGGTTTTTACTTTTATATAGTTTTATAAGGTTATATTATGTGTTTTTATTAAATAAGATTTTTTTTTGAAAAATATAGAAGTTAAAAATTTGATTGGGTTGAAAAAATGGACTACTGATTAGAAATGAAATAATGAAGTACTAGATATTGTGTTAATATATTTGGGGCAGATAATAAATTGACGAGAAATCTATGAACACTAAAAAAATCTTAAAGTAGCAGTTGATGTGTTAGTTTTTAGTGTATCACTTGCTGATATGAAATCCTAAAAAGAGAAAAAAATCAATTTTATATATATATATATATATGAATCTTATGAATCATTTTTAAAAGTTTTTTTAAGTTCAGTTATGGTTCAGGTTGGGGACTAGTTCAAATTCACAGTAAAATATTTTAAATTAATACTTAATAAATTAATAATCATTCTAAATTAATAAATTCTGTTGGTTCTAAATTGAGTAAATTCAATATATGGAAAAATTAAAAAGAATAATAAGAATATTTTTGAAAACTATATATATATATATATATATATATATATATATATAAAATCAACAACTTTCAAGTTATATAAGAATAAATTATATTATTTTATGGAAGAAAAGATACATATATATATATATATATATATGTGCATATATATATATATATTTATTCTAGGATATATTTTCTCGATATACAAAAATACCAACTCATCTAATAGTATAGTTTCACTAAGATGTAAGATAGTGAAGTATATATTATTATTATTATTTTTTTAAAAAAATATATTTTGGTGTTATAATTCTAAAAATGATAACTTTATAAATAAATAAAAAATTTAAATTTTGATATTTATTTTATTGATTTTTTACTCTGATTTGATCTTGCGACACTAGGCTGATATATACCAAAATTGCAAGATTGTCGTGTATTGTATCTAGTTAGACACATTATGCGGTTAACCTTTGATCCAAATCAATTAATAGCACAAAAATATAAAACAATTATATTTTTTATACTATATATGATCGATCAGAATTTTTTTTTTTTTTTCTGACAAATGAAAGTTAACAGGCTAGCAGGAGTGGCGATGGTGGCTCCAGTAGTAAATTACCGTTGGCCGTCGATTCCAAAGAGTTTGATGAAAAATGATTACAGAAGAGAAGTGTTAAAATGGTCTTTTGGGATTGCTAAATATTTCCCTGGACTGCTACATTGGTGGGTGACTCAAAACATGTTTCCTACAACTTCAATGCTAGAGAAAACCCCTGCTAAGTACTTCAACGACCAAGATATCGAAGTCCTCAAGCACACCAAAGGCTTCCCAATGCTCACTAAGGTACCCAAATACTTTCATAAGGCTAATATAATTTTCTAAGCTGTTTCTAATTTGTGTTAAGAAAAAAAAATTCTCTCATTTATTCATTTAATTTAAAACTATTGTGGTACTATTACATTATCAAGCAAATGCACACCCAGTATATCCATGACTTTAATTAGCAAACAAAAACTACTTTTCTAATCAACTGAGAATGTTTAGTGAGTGGGATTTGTATGTTAAGTGGTTTATGTTAATATTGCAGGAGTTATAATCCAGTTTTATAAGTTGTAGTCTAAAACTAGAAATAACATTTTACAGAACCGTATCTTTAGGGGAAATAAAAATTCCTCACTGAAAGCCGTTAAAAAGTTACTCAGTGAATAAGCTCTGCATAGACAAAAATAAAACTCATGCTACTTATTTGTTTGTGACAGTTTCCTTTATGCTAGATTTTGATGAAAATAATGACGAGATAGAAAGAAATATGAGTTTCATTGAATGGGATTGGTACTCCAGTGATTTGTGTTACTGTCGCTTGTGTTAGAATTTGGATCTGTAAGTTGTACAGACTGAGAAAAAAAAAATGTACTACGGGGAAAGTAACTTTGCATGGATAAAAAGTCATGTTGTTACCAAATTGTATTTAGTTACAATTGCATATATAAAAATTGAAAATCTGATATCACTTTATAGAATACTAATGGATGTGTTTATAGGAGAGGTTACGAGAACACGGCGTTTTTGAGACGCTGAGAGGCGACTTTTTGGTGGCATTTGCTGACTGGGACTTCGACCCGGCAGACCTACCGGACCCGTTTCCGTCCGGACCAGAGAAGAGCCCTTCCTCTGTTCACATATGGCAAGGCTACGAAGACAAAGTAATACCGTTTCAGCTGCAGAGATGCTTGTGCCAAAAGGTAGCTTGGATCAAGTACCACGAGGTTCCTAAAGGAGGTCACTTGATCGTGCACTACGAAGGAGTCTGCGACGCGATCTTGAAATCGCTTCTTCTAGGAGAAGATCTTCCAATGTACAGACCCAAAGGTGTGGTGACTGAACCTTAGTGGCAATTCACTCTTCTTGATTTGTTCCCGTCTTGCTTGATTCTTTGATTTCGATTGATTTAAAATTGAATTCTTCTTTGTGACGTCAGAAAATTTATCTGAATTTTTTTCTCCTATTTCACATTACTTACGTCTTTGTACAATAAATTTCCGTATAGTTTTAATCTCCACGATATAAATTTACTGAATTTTAATCTGATCAGAAGCTGGAACATTTACCAAAAAAAAACTGCATTAATAGTGTACTCTTTTCCAAAATAGTACATCTCTTATATCTTTATATATTTATACTAGGTGATTCTGATATGAATATTTATAAATTAAATATATTATAGTAAATGATCAATATTTATTTTATTATAAATCAATTTATAATTTATACGTATAACTTATATTAATAATTTATATTATTTTAATTAGACATATCATTTTGGATATGTTATATCTAATTGGTTATTTTCTTTTTGGGTCAATAGTCGATTTGGTTATCACTTGGGTATATTACATCTATTTCTCTGAATTTAACTATAGTATTTTTGTTCTGAATATACTGATATGTTGATTGTTATTTTTATTTGCATTTAAGTTGGTTTTCGTCTTAGGTATGGAAATATATTTTATTTTAATAAAGTATTGTATAGCTTAGAATAGAAGAAAAATAAACTGAAGTGTTTAACTCAAAATTACATAAATGAATATAATGATAGTATCCTGAAGTATTATTCATATGTATTAATTTTACAAAAAACTGAATTGTAGCAATTGATTAATAGTTTATTTTTCTATATTAATATGTTTGAGGCATCCTATAACTTATACGTATAAAAATAAATAAATTTATTTAATAAAATTATATGTTTTTCTGTAGTTAAATCTTTGGTTTTGGATATAAGTTGGATTATTCTAGTTACTCATTTTGCGACTGTATTAAATTACATATATTCTTTCAAAATCAAATAGAAGTATAATTATTTTGATTCTAATTAGGTCAAATAAAATTAGTTTATTTATTGATGCAAGTATTTTCATAATATGTTTAATAATTTGATATATGTTGATTTTTTTAAAAATATATTAGAAAATAAAGTGACGATCAATAGGAAATTACATAAAAAATATAAGTATAATTAATAAATTTTTGGAAACTCATGAACGCATATCAATATTCAAATAATTATTATAAATTATAAATATTTTTTTGCCGTATATTAATTTAAATGTAAACTGAAAATTATTTAAAATAATCTTAAAAATAAGAATTAAGATTTATTGGTTATACTAAGTTCCACAAATATAAAAAAAACATAAATAAAATATTAAGAAAAACTAATTTTATAATAATGATAAAATATGATATTTCTACCTCATTAATATAATGTTATGCTATTTTAAAAGATTAAATATTTGATCAAAATATGTTTATTGTAAAAAAAAAATTTGTTTCCCTTTTAATATCTCTTAAAAATAAGCACCACATTTTTTGTAAATATTTTTGAGAAATCATAGTATATAAGTAAAATTTAGTTTATAATTATCTTTTTGATGTAATTGTAAGATATTAATAGTAAACTAAAGATTATGAAAAAAATGAACAAAAAAATTCAGTAATACTAAATATAAATTATTTTTAGTCAATTAAACATATATTAGTTAATGTTACTTAAATATTTTATATAATAATCAAATAAAATAGATAGATATAAATAAAATATTTCTATTACTTTGAAAATATATAAATTTTATATTTTTAAAATTATGTTTCAAAAGAAATAATATTTTTTAGTATCAATATTATCTTTATGAATTTTTTTTATATAATCACATTATATTAAAAATATATATTTTTCATAAAGGAAAAATATTTATATAAAAAAACTATTTTTTATTACTTTGAAAGTATATTTTATGTTGTTCAAAATATGTTTTAAAGGGAATATTATTATTTTGTGAACTTTCATTTTTAAAGAAATCACATTATAGATATATTTTCCTTTTTAAATTTGATTTTAAACTTTATAAATATTTCCTTTTTATTATTATTGTTATTTAGAAAAAAAAATTAATCTAAATTAAAAATTTAATTAACAGAAATTACTAAATAAAAAGTTAATAATACTTAGATATACTATTTCTAATTTTTAATGACACTTCCATAATTAATCATTATAAGAACTAGATCATTTGACCGCGCTACGTGCGGATATGTATATTGATGATTTAGTATAAATTTTATGATGATTTAAATTATTAAACATAAAGAATTGCTAAATTTACATTATTGTTAACATATATTTAAAATATGGTATCATTTTAATATTGTTATATGCTAACTTTTATTTATATATCTATTTATTTGTTTTATGAAATGCATAAGTTGTGTTATAAATATATTGGAATCATCTTTTTGTCATCATTAGTAGCGTTTGTAAAATATAAATTGTACTTTTTAAATATTTTATAGTTTTTGGTACAAAGAAAATTGTAGTATAGTATTGTAGTTAGTTTTAGTATACCCTTTAAATATCTCATATTTTTTAGTCTTTATTTTTATTTTACAAATACCCACAAATGTATGATTGTTCTATTTATTGTCTATATTTTTGTATATGCATTTTTTTTCAAGTGTATATTTGATAGTATAATATTTCTATTTTAAATTTACTATCACGATAATATTTAATGGAATTTAGTTTATATGAAGTAGTTTAACTTTTAGATAGTAGACAAAAAAAATATAATTAATTTTAATTAATTCTAAAGAATAGTTTTAGAGATATATAATATAAAAATCTAAAGTATTAAATCTCTTGTTCTACCTGATGTTATTAACTATATATATAGTAATGAAATGGATATGATTATACAATGCATGATAATATATAATAGTTTATTTTTTACAAAATATATTTGATGCATATTTAAGATAAAATAAATAATATTTTTATGTTTGTAGTCTTACATAAATTTTGTAAGAATATTTGAAACTAATAGAACATTTGTAAATGTTTTCAAAGTTGTTAACTGCCTATAAACAATTTAATAGGTCTTTTTAGTAGTATATACTTTTGTAATATTTTATTTTTTCCATAAGCGTTAGTAATTTTCAAAAAATTTTATTTTAATTTCTTGATTAATAGCTTATATATTATATTCTCATCTTTATGAATCTATAGTAACTAACATCCATATATTTATTTATATTGTCATTTAGTCAATACCAATTGTTTATTAAATTTAGTATAAGAACAGATTTTCTAATTTTTATTAGTAAATTAGATTGAGAGTATAAGTCTCTAGTAGTTTATTTTTTGTTAATGACCATAACAGTTTTTTAAAAATGGTTAACTACACTGATCGTTGGATTCACCTCATAATGGCTTACTTGATTAGTTTCTAAAAGACTTTGACTTGTAGATAACTTATTAATATATGTTAAATCAAATATAGTAGTTCTGGTTAAAATTTAAATTAGCAATGAATAATTTTTTTTAATAGCATACAACCTAAATTATTAATATTTTTGATGTTTCAAATTTATATAGCTTTAACTGTTTGAAAGTCTTTCATTCTTTAAAATTACTTTTTTTTGTTAATTTTCCAATGATTTAATATATATATATGTATATATTAATTGAAATTCTTTTTTTTTATTTTGTCAATTTAATTTATTTGATATTTTTTAAAAGAAACAATCATTTGGAAGATCTTTAAAATTTAGAATAATAAATTAAAATATTTATTTGTTATATTTTGCTTAGTTATTTTAAATCAAATGTGGATTTTAATTTGTCATGTAAGAAAAAAACGCTATATAACAAAAGATTGTGTGATACTAATAAAGGGAAAGTCACCCAAAAATTTGTAGTAAGAGAAGCGAATAATTATATTTTCTATAGAGAAAGTGTAAATGATATTAAATTATTTCAAAATTTAACCAAAATCATATGAGTTAGGTCTTCAATAAATATTTCGTACAAATTATTTACACAAAAAAATTTATCCCACAGAAGTCGCAAATTATCCTCCTCATAAATATCTGACTCCTATATACACTTCATTCCCTCCAAATCCAAATCAGTAGATCATTTCTCGAACAACAAACGTAACCTATACTCTGAACTCAATCAAAACCCACCAAACATATTTGCTTCTTTACAAATTCACTTCGGAAACCACCAACAAAAATCTTACAATAGTAAAAGGGGAATACCCTCCAATTCTAAGCTATCCACGTTGGATAAAATTCAGGCCAACCAGTGTTTGCCAACTCATTCTAATATACACGTCAGTTTTAAAAATTCTCTGCGCCAAAATCACTATCTTTCTTTTGACTCTTCGTCTTTCTTCCTCTCTAACCTTATCTCAAGTGTAACTGTTGTCTTTCACCACCATGTTTCATCAAATTGTCTTCATTATTGCAGCATCTAAACGCATTAAGTCTGGGGACTAACACCCCAATTTAAGACGCTTATTCCCTTTACCCATCGTAAAAAGAGATGCTGAAAAAATCCGACGATTCCTAGCAAACAGAATGGCCAATTCCACGACGGCTCATCATCGACGACTTCGGCTACTCTCTTTTCTCAAAGACGTTCTTCCTGTTGACTCATTTATCGAAGAGCGAACAGATTTTTGCTCTAGACTTATCTCTCAGGTACAATTTTCATCCCTACGACCTTCAGCTTAAATATGACGTTAGAATCATTGACTTTGTCAAAAAAATAAACGAGTCTGTTTAGTTAAATTTTTGTGATGAGTGATTTGATTGATGAAACCAGACAAGTTGTTTGGTCGTATGTCAATTATTACAATTCTCTTAACAAAACAAAATTCCAGTTTGTTGTGCGGTTGGATTATTAAGAAAAACTAGATGCTGAGGATTCGATTAAGATGTTAGTCATATATTAAAAAGGTGAAACCTTTGTGACTGATGAAATCCTTTAGTTCCAGGATGTTAATTTTAGAGCAGGATATCCTTTAGGTTTCTATATAGTAATGGAAAATATTTGATGCAAAATACTTTTTTTTTCGAACTACAAAATAGTTTCATCTGGACCTATGAATGAATTCATTGTGAAACAGTTTGAAGGAAATTTTTTTATTTTGTATTCAGTTAGGAGTTAGAAGCTGTTATGAGCATTGTACCTCACGAGAACTCAATTCTTCACCAATTACATAAGGTGAGTGGGGGAAGTTAATATGTATATCTCTTTTCTGCTACGGTTTCTATCATAGTTTGCTTTGATATGGAAACAAATAAAACCATATTTTCATTTTTCAATCCTAAATTAATAATACACCGTCATGCTTTTCCGGTGATTTCAAGCAGCAGATAAGATCATTCAGAAATTGGTTACTTTACCATGTCATTATTAGAATCAGGTTTCTTGATCACACTAACACAAACGATCTCAATATAATAAGTATTCTCTCTTATTAATCTCTTAAGAAAAACTAACTCAAAACCTTAAGTTCTCAATCACAAAACTTATAAGTTATGCAACACTCTTGCATCTCCTTATATAACACTTTTAATTATCCTAAACTCATTAGGAATAACACAACTAGATATTTCCTAATCCTTTTAGAAAACCATAACTCAATGGGATTAGGAAACTTGTAACTTAAGTAATTTCAAGCTTATGCAACATTCTCCCTCTTAAGCTTGAAACTCTTCTTCGACAAATCCTACATTCCAATGAAAGTTCTCATTTCTTGAAACTTAATTCTTCCTAACGTCTTTGTTAAGATGTCTGCCTTTTGTTCACTTCCTGGAACATGTTCTACTTCCACTTGCCCGTTCTCGATACATTCTCTGATAAAGTGATATCTTGTTTGTATATGTTTGCTTCTTCCATGAAAAACCGGGTTTTTGGTTAAGGCAATTGCAGACTGATTATCAATCCAAATTGTAACTCTCTGCTCCGGTTGTCCAGTTACCTCACTCAGCAAATCTCAAAGCCAAATGGCTTGTCTCGCGGCTTCAGTCCCAGCCATAAACTCAGCTTCACAACTTGATAACGCAACTATTTCTTGTTTTGTTGAGCACCATGTCATCGGAATTTTACCAAGATAAAATATGTGTCCGGTTGTACTTCGTCCATCATCAGGATCGACATTATAACTTGAATCACTGTATCCGATCAGTCTAGCCACTAATGATGTCGATCGCTCAAACCGCAGACCATAGTTAGTGCTACCTTGTAGGTATCGTAAACATTGCTTTAGTGCAGCTTCATGAGACTCCCTTGGGCTGTGCATATATCGACTTAATACACCTACAACAAACGAAAGATCAGGCCTGGTGTGAAGAAGGTATCTTAAGCACCCGATATGTTTCCTAAATCTTGTTGCGTCAATCTCTCTTTCTTTCTCTGATTTTGATAGGTTTAGCCCGAGCTCCATAGGAGATTGAGTCGGATTGCACTTAGACATACCATCCTCCTCAAGTATTCTCAAAGCATATCGACTCTGGTTCAAGGCGATCCCATCGTCCTCTTGACAAACCTCTATCCCGAGATAATATGACAATTTGCCTAAATCACTCATATCAAACTTCTTTGCCATCCCCATTTTAAACTCATCTATGAGTTTCTTGCAAGATCCATTTACGAACAAATTGTCCACGTACACTGCCACCACCAGAAGGTTTCCTTTCACCGTCTTGCGATACACCGAAGGTTCTTTCGAGAATCATCGCCAAAACGAACCTTTCATGTAATCGTATTGTCTAGTTCTGAAAAATATCTCTTATCTCCAGTCATATGATTGCTAGCTCCGTTATCAAGGTACCATATGTTTTCTTCTTCTGTATTTGTTTCGTATTTTTCTGGCAATACGTTTTTTATCGTTTAAAAGGACCACTTCATGCATCATGAGCTCGTCAGCTTCTTGTGTCTCTGTGTTGTCGGTCTCTTGTACCTCTTGTAACTTTAGTAACCGATCCGGACAGTGCATCGCGAAGTGACCTAGTTTGTCACAACGGAAACATGTTATACGCGAGGTGTCTCTTACACTATTAAAGCGTCCGCGACCTCTCCCTCTGTAGAAGCGACCTCCCCTACCTTTGCTTCTATATGAATCTGTATTGTAGTCACGGGTTGCTTGCTCCCCTTGATACCGATTCGTTTGATCATGATGGTATCGATTTGGTTGATTTGTTTGTCCATCCGTATACATTAGTTTAGTTTGATCCTCTTCAGCTTCTTCTTCAAAGATACGTTCTTCGTATGCTTTCAAACGCCCTAGAATATCCTTGAAGCTTGCTGTGTTAAGGTCGAGAACTTGCTCGAGAGAAGCAACAATAGTATATACTTCTTTCAGGGAAGACTCGTAAGAAACTTCTTAACAAGTTTTGCTTCATCGATCTTTACTCCTAAGGCAGCCAATTTTGAGGTTAATTCCGATAATTTTCCACCGAAGTCATCAATGCTCTCAGACTCTCTCATCTTTAGGCGATCGAACTCGGCCATAAGAGTTTGAAGCCTGGCTTCCTTTACTCTTTCGGCCCCTACATGTCTTGTCTTGATGGCTTCCCACACTTGCTTTGCTAAGTCGAGCTCTCCAACTTGTAGGATAAGGCTTTCGGGGATTGACTGGAATAGCAGTGCCAACGCCATATCATTCTTCTCGCTATTCTTCGTCTCGTTTTCAATGGCTTCCCAAACTTTATGTACTCTGAGCGTAATCTTCATCCTCATGGCCCATACGGTGTAATTAGTCGAAGTAAGCATCGAGCATTGTATTGATGAGGGTCCTCCACCTTCCTTTGTTTTCCCCGTCGTAGGAACAATATCGCTCATTGCTTTGTTTGGCTCTGATACCAAATATTAGAATCAGGTTTCTTGATCACACTACACAAACGATCTCAATATAATAAGTATTCTCTCTTATTAATCTCTTAAGGAAAACGAACTCAAAACCTTAAGTTCTCAATCACAAAAATCATAAGCTATGCAACACTCTTGCATCTCCTTGTATAACACTTTTAATTATCCTAAACTCATTAGGAATAACACAACTAGATATTTCCTAATCCTTTTAGAAAACCATAAATCAATGGGATTAGGAAACTTGTAACTTAAGTAATTTCAAGCTTATCCAACAGTCATTACTTCCAGGAGGATCGTTTATTAGTGATACAATGAGTTTGCTGACTTTCTTACGCTGTCTCTTTTATCTCTTGGGAATTTGTTAATTCATGTGTGTTTTAATTCTTTGACTTTGCTTGAGTAAGTTGGAAAACTCAGTTTTATAAGTTTCACACACACACACATACATATATATATATATATATATATATATGTAGAAAGAAGAGGAGCCTAATTTAGGATAAGACGCTGCAAGATGACCATAACAACGGCCAGCGAAGCACAAGAACATGTCAGAGCCAGAGTTCTTTGAAAAGCTATTTGTTCATTACCTTACAAAAATTCCTGATTGATTATGCTGTTTACTATCTTCTACGTTTCTGTTTACAGATGATCACATATAGGGCACAAGGTAAAGGTCCGCAGAAAATTACGATATCCTGAACAACTTCAGAAATAGTACAGAGAGAAAATATTCTTCCATGCTACCAAGAAAGATGACTTTTCCAAGGTTCACAACTACTCATCAGAATTCCATGTCAGACCACATCTCCTTCTCTGTTCGCAATGTTACCTCTCATTTTTTTTTTGTTTTGGTGTCATATCACATATACATTTCTAAGTTTTGCAAAATATTGGTACATATGATTAGGAACTGAAGTGTGGCGTTTTCGAGATCCAACCAGAAAGATCCACGGACGGTTTTCTATGGTTTGGCTATGTCGATGGAAATCTTGTGGTCATTTTCCTACTGTGGAAGCTCTTATGTCTTTGGTGAAAATATGCACTTTAATGGACTCTTTTGCTGCAAAAATGGTGGGGGGTTTTTGAGATTTCTTGGAGCATGTCAAGAGATCTTTTGTTCTTGACTACTAGATTTGTATAAATTCTAATCTTTTCCTGCAGAGTTCTAGCTTTATATAAATATTACGATGCCAAATGAACTGATTTTCCTGTCTTATATAGGGTGATGCAGACGGTAACGGAACAATGCACATCAACATACTCGATAGTTAAAGTGAAAGAATAATTAAGAACAGGACATGCTAGGCTGATCAAAAGCACCACCAATGACCAAGCAAAAAGCTACGTCTGGCACTCTTGCAAGGAGGGAGTTCTTTGTTGAATCTTCTCTGCCTTCCAACACTTTGAAAAAGACAACAGTGTGTAAGTACAGTAATTAGCACATGCATAACAATTTATTATAGTTAAAACCAGTTCAACAAATCATGGTCTCTGTTTCTAAATATATCACAATGAAAGCGCTGGAGCGATCCCTGAGGGACATTAATGGTGGATGAGACATTAATGAAATTATTTTTGAAAGTTAATAGAGACAATGTAAGTCCTTATACTATCTTTTACAAGGTTCTTAAATCAGTTTAGGCGGCGCCTAAGCCCTCTAGGCAAAAACTCGATCTTATCCGAAACAATTTTTTTAAAATCTGATTTATACGTTTCAGATTAATTTAGGCTATTCGAAATCGATTGATAGATGTTGTTTTCGTAGTAGGCAAACTTCTTGATAGGAGGTCATAGAAATGGACTACGACTTTCTCACAATATGTTGGTATGGTTTAGAAGGCCATACTTTATAGGAACTTTACAATTTACTTTCATTTTAAACAAAAATAGATAATGTATCTCAAACTTTTTCTCTCAGCTATCTCATAAAAGTTTAGCAGTTAACTTTTATCTCTTTAGTGGAAAGATTTAATATTACATAAAAATCCATAAATAATAAAGTGAATATTAAAACCTATTATCAGATTAAGTTATAGTAATTACAATGATTGTATCAAAAATTTACAAACCAAAATTTAATTTTCACAAAATTGATCTAAAATTCCAAATTCTCAAAAGTTATTTGAGAAATCCAAAAATTTGAAACTTTCTTAGTTCAACTGATTTTGGTAAAAAGTAGCCAAACTGTTTGCTTCTGACTTTTCATTAAACATATTATAATAATTTTATCCTAAAAATTCAGTAGACCAACATTTAAGACTAACATCAAAATATTAATAGTAGGAGGGAAGAAGAGAATAAAACCGTTTCATAAAGATATTTTCTCTGGATTCTGAGAGACTGTGAGTCCACTTATCCTTCACTCATTGAATTCTATCTTTTCTTCTAAAATTGAATTATTTAATATAAGAGAGTTGCAAAGTATAAGTAATCAAAAATATAAAGTTATCGTGGTGACAAACATTATCCAAAAATATATAAAGGTAAAATCAAATACAAACTTAAATGTCTCTTTTAATGATTAATAACCTTTATTTACAGAAAAACTATTTCTTACCTCATCGTCGGCCACAAGTTTTACTTTGACAAGACAATAAAAATCATCAACAACTTCAAAGGAAGGATAAGAGCCTTGTTGAATACATGTGTTAGAGTTGAACCTACCATCTACAACTCATGAGATAATAATTGAAGAAAAACAACTAATAAAATCTTCTCACCGTCATCCGGACTATTTGTGTATTCTAAACTTAGTTTTGGTATTTTAGAAACTAATAAAAAGATTTTTTATTACATAGAAATGCCAGAAAAACTATATGTAACATTCAGCCAACAAAAACATAACATGTCTCTCCTCTTATACTATATCATACACAATATATTTGTATACATAGGAGAAAACCCACAAAACATGAAACTTGCATTTCTTTTTCATTAGTAAAAGATTCAAGAAGAGGTTTAGAGGTGTTGGACATTCGCTTCATCTGTGGGATTGACTTGCCATAATGCAAAGAAAGCTCCACCAAGTAGAAGAATCTTCTTCACTTTACTCGCAAAGAACTATACGTTTGATGGCCTAAAACGAAAGAAATCATCACGATTATAAAATTAGGAGAAGTCAGGTGTCACAAATTGCCCCATGCATATTTCTCAAGTAGATAATTGTGGAGAGACCAAAGTATACTTTATTTAGATAGATGGGCCAGCAAGACATTTCAATAATAATACATATAATTACCCTTATAAAAGGTTGAAAATGCTGATTATACATATTTATCGTTTAGATTCGGGATTTTCGGTATAATCACTTCTCTCATGTACATTAATTATCCTTATACCCAATAATAGTCAATAGTAATTCTTAAATAAACATTGATATAAATATCGCAGTAATTATATCGTTGATCATCAAGTGCAAGCCACCTTTATTAATTTTCGTAGAAACCAAATACTATCCGATTGATTAACTTAATGAGCCCTATATAAGCTGTTATCATGAAAACCGGTTAACCATACACTATATATTACTCACTCCGTTTCAAATTAGATGATATTTTAGGAGGTTTATATTGTTTCAAAATATATGATGTTTTGAGATTTTAAGGTAACTTTTGAAGTTTTAAGGTTAGATTTTACTTTATTGAAAACCGTTCAACCAATAAAATTTTACAGTCTTTCTTATAATTGGTTGAATGATTTTCAAAATTATATTTTTAAAAGTAGTTTCTAGATAAATGTGAATTTCTTAATCTTTGTGCATTAAGCCAAAACATAATCTATTAAGAAACGGAGGAAGTAGTATTCTTTGTTAAACTCAACTATACAAACCACTAAACAAATTATATCAACAATAAATAATTAACTTATCTTTTATGCATATTTTGTAAAGAATAAAACGCCACGAAGGTTGAAAAAAGAAAAAAACTCAGAAGACACAATGGAAGTTGGAAGAAGAAAAAGGCGTTTGGTATAGATCGACGCGGGTTAGGGTTTTTCGTAGGATAGGCCGAAGATGGACAAAAATCAGGTTATTTTTGGAAGGAATGAAATCTGGGCCGGGCAAATTGGTGAGCCCATAGAAGCAAGGGGAGATAACGTGGCAATTTAAAATATTCTGATTAGCTGATTTTCTTAGATTATGTGACAGTTCTCTCTATTCACCTTATTGAACTTTTAGTATTGTTAGATTAAGGTGACCACCATAAATAGGAAACTGACTTATCAAATATTACTAGATCCATTGTCCGCGCGTAGCGCAGATTACGTACTATAATTTTTCATATTATTGTACCTTGTTTAATTTCAATAGTTCCATATAATGTGGAACCAACAAACCATAAAAGGTATAAAAGAGTAACACATATGAAGATATTTTGTTTTTCTGTTAATATTGTTTTCTTCGCGACTTTAACGTTGGTTTTCTATAATTTTGTGTTTTCATATTGTTTATTATCCAAGATACGGATTTGATCCAAAATCCGATCCGGATCCGCTCCGAAAATCTGGATATCTGCTTCGTAATTAGGGTCATTTTACACAGTTGAATAATTTTATTCACCATTATATTAACTATTTGGTGTGCATTGTGATTAATTTTCTTGATTTTTTGGCAATATTTACTTATTATATTATGTTGGCTTGGCGTGTACATTATTTGTTGAGGTTTCTCAATGTTCGTGTTTCGACATTTTATGGGATTTTTTTTTATTTTGAAACAATGAAAAGTATATATGATCGTCATTTCTTAATTATTTATAAGTCAAGTTTGAAAAGTTTTTTTTTTCATGTTTGTTTTGATGAGTTGAAAAATATGTTTTTTTGTTGGTTACTTATTTAAATTTAAGGTTTTTAGTTTCTCGGATCAGATACCTAAAATACCCAAGATTATTATTAATGTTACCTCCAGTCTATTATAAAAATCATGTGTCTATTAGTTTGCCAAATTACCATGAAGTCCAGAATACATAGACGCCGAAATGTTGGTTTTAGTTGGGTTTTCTTAGAGATTATCCTAAGAGTTGTATTGGGTTTTTTGCTCAAACTCAAGAACCAAACTTGATTATTTATTATGCCTCAGAAGTTTTGATGATTTTAATTGTTGTGTTATGAAATTAAAACACTATAGCCGATGGTGAAATGAGCCTTAACTTCTTGTAAACTGCGTCCCTAATGATGATTTTTATATGCGACTTGGATATACGTAAAATTTTTGTTTAAATTTTTGAAAGTGGACTATTTAATTGTTGTTTAATTTGTTGATTTTTGTATTATAAATAGGGAAAATCTCTCAAATAGATCTTTTTGAAGTTTTTGTCACAAAAATAGCATTCAAATTTTTTTTTACCAAAATAAACCTTTTTTATTTTTTTATATTTTTATTTAATTATAAACCTCACCTTCAAAACCCAACCCTATAACTCTAAACCCTAAGTTTAGATTCATTAACCCAAGAGGTATAAATATATATTTACACAATTTAATAAAGTCTATTTTAGTCATTTTTTCATTGAATGCTATTTTGGGGAAAAAAAATTTTAAGGTCTATTTTGGTCTTTATCTCTTATAAATATTTGATATATATTTATTTTTAATAATACGTTGTTGCGGAAAATTATAACTTTTATGTTATATTTAGTGCACTTATCTAATTATAATGTTTGGTAATGAAAATCCCATACAGACTATTCAAAATGAATCGTCAAAGACACACAAACCCTATATAATTATTCTCTTCTTTTTACAAATACTTAGTTTTTTCTTACAGTGTAGATATCAGGTTTAATTCCTTTGTCTTAGTGCAGATTAAATATAGACCTCCAGATTACCATCAGGCCAGATGTAATTTGGAAACCATAATTGTGATAAGTATATTGTAATATCAGTGAATAAAATTTCATGTTTTTGTAGACAAAAGTTCACGGGAACAGACAAAACCCATTCCTCTAGATGTTGAGGGAAGTTCAGTGGAATGCAACTGAAAAAAGCACACATGTTCATAATTCCATTAAATCTACGTCTGGAGCTGGAGTATGAGTGTATGACATGGAGTTGACGGTACTAAACATATCAACAACGTGTGAACTTATAATCACTAAAAGAGAGAGACCACGATACTTTTTAAGTAACTAAAATTGAAAATAATGACAACAGCCATTACTATGTTACGTAGAAGTCATAGAAATGATAAAAAAGTTTAATTAAAGCAACAATAGTGAGGTAACCTCCAAATTTTTGGGGGTTCATTATGGTGATAAGAGCACGGCAAGGGTATTGCGACATGCATTTGGGAACCCTTCATCCCTCTCAATGATTGGTCGTTGTTAGATATTTTTGACGTTGATTAGTTTGAGATGCCCTAAAATATATGCGCATTTTGAAGAAGTAGACATAAATAACTATATCAAATATGTAAGATACTAAACAGACGCCAGAGTAAATAATACCCATAGGGCGGTTTATATACCTCAAGAATTCATGAGCGTCCTTGTGACGACCCCACCTTAAAACGCTTGACAATTTTTTTGAGGCAGCTTAAAATCTGGTTTGGCGCATTGGTTCCTTCCTCTTTACCAAAAGATATGTCAGAGAATGCAGAGCAACAAACAAACAAAATAGAAAATCAAAAAGCTTGTAAGCAGTAGAACTATATGAAACTTAAGAGAAACTTGTAAGAAAAACTGTATAAAACTTATGATAAACTTCATCTACAGAAGATATCCAATATACCTGATACGCAATAAAAACCAAAGTCAGAACACGAAGAGCGAGACCTAAGAGGAGAGAGATTTACAGTGAGAGGAGTGTATTGAGTAAGGCAGAAATAGCGAAAAGAAGGACGTAGGTGAGGCACTGATGGACACTGTTGAGGTAAAAGGTGTTGCTGAGATTCCTAAACCCTAAGGACACTAAAAGACATTCACAAAGCCGTTTCAACTGACGAACCACGTACTTGTGAGACAGAAGCAGCAAATGCATGTTATACTCATTCATCTTTTTCTGATATCCCAAAAGAAGTCAGCTCTAACCTTTACTAAGAGAATGTTAGAAGAAGTGAAGCAATTTTTGTACTGATAAGAGTAATGGAAAGGAATAAAAACTCGTATAACAGATTGATTGAGACTGTATGCCACTTGCCATGTCTTTTGGCTTTCTTTTGATATCACAGTTGATCCATGTTAATTTAAAAAACCATGAAAGAGACAGCTTTAGTCGGTATTCCAGTCAAAGATCCGAACTACTCAAGGAATAAGTTTTATAAGGAGAGAGCATTACAATAACATTTGCATGAGCATAAACGATCTCATATATCTCTGGTGGCTGTAGAAACACCGCAGCTATGCTCAAATATTGGAGCTAAATCATTGCCGTATCTTTTCTTTTGCCCATCAGATGTTGGTGGAAGATGTGAAAAACTGGTAAAGAAGAAGAATCTGCAGCTTTGAAGGGCTGTTGTTGAAGATCGACACAGCTTGTCACCATTTTCTCTTTGGTGGGCTATTTTGGTCTCCTCGCCATTTCTCTCGTTACCTTGAACTTTTGAAGGGGAATAAATAGTGATAACTCCAAAAAAACAGAGATGTGCAGAAATCAATCGATAACACCATGGAGAAGTGGAAGCAGCTAAACAATATAGGCGGTCATTGATAAAGAAGAAAAGTTAGGTTTATGGGCTACAGCAAAATATTAACAAGCCATACTCAGTCCCGTGTAAATTATGTGTTGACTAAAGAAACGCATATGTGACAAATTAGAGGTTTCTTATTGGTTGATTTAATTAAGTGACGTGGACATCTTCTCCTTTAAGCATATCCAACTTTTAGTTTTACTTTGACAAGACAATAAAAATCATCAACAACTTCAAAGGAAGGATAAGAGCCTTGTTGAATACATGTGTTAGAGTTGAACCTACCATCTACAACTCATGAGATAATAATTGAAGAAAAACAACTAATAAAATCTTCTCACCGTCATCCGGACTATTTGTGTATTCTAAACTTAGTTTTGGTATTTTAGAAACTAATAAAAAGATTTTTTATTACATAGAAATGCCAGAAAAACTATATGTAACATTCAGCCAACAAAAACATAACATGTCTCTCCTCTTATACTATATCATACACAATATATTTGTATACATAGGAGAAAACCCACAAAACATGAAACTTGCATTTCTTTTTCATTCGTAAAAGATTCAAGAAGAGGTTTAGAGGTGTTGGACATTCGGTTCATCTGTGGGATTGACTTGCCATAATGCAAAGAAAGCTCCACCAAGTAGAAGAATCTTCTTCACTTTACTCGCAAAGAACTATACGTTTGATGGCCTAAAACGAAAGAAATCATCACGTTTATAAAATTAGGAGAAGTCAGGTGTCACAAATTGCCCCATGCATATTTCTCAAGTAGATGATTGTGGAGAGACCAAAGTATACTTTATTTAGATAGATGGGCCAGCAAGACATTTCAATAATAATACATATAATTACCCTTATAAAAGGTTGAAAATGCTGATTATACATATTTATCGTTTAGATTCGAGATTTTCGGTATAATCACTTTTCTCATGTACATTAATTATCCTTATAACCAATAATAGTTAATAGTAATTCTTAAATAAATATTGATATAAATATCGCAGTAATTATATCGTTGATCATCAAGTGCAAGCCACCTTTATTAATTTTCGTAGAAACCAAATACTATCCGATTGATTAACTTAATGAGCCCTATATAAGCTGTTATCATGAAAACCGGTCAACCATACACTATATATTACTCACTCTATTTCAAATTAGATGATGTTTTAGGAGGTTTATGTTGTTTCAAAATATATGATGTTTTGAGATTTTAAGGTAACTTTTGAAGTTTTAAGGTTAGATTTAATTTTATTGAAAACCGTTCAACCAATAAAATTTTACAGTCTTTCTTATAATTGGTTGAATGATTTTAAAATTATATTTTTAAAACTAGTTTATAGATAAATGTGAATTTCTTAATCTTTGTGCATTAAGCCAAAACATAATCTATTAAGAAACGGAGGAAGTAGTATTCTTTGTTAAACTCAACTATACAAACCACTAAACAAATTATATCAACAATAAATAAAACGTAACGAATATTTATTATTGAAAAAAGATAAGATTAACTTATCTTTTATGCATATTTTGTAAAGAATAAAACGTAACGAAGGTTGAAAAAAGAAAAAATCTCAGAAGACACAATGGAAGTTGGAAGAAGAAAAAGGCGTTTGGTATAGATCGACGCGGGTTAGGGTTTTTCGTAGGATAGGCCGAAGATGGACAAAAATCAGGTTATTTTTGGAAGGAATGAAATCTGGGCCGGACAAATTGGTGAGCCCATAGAAGCAAGAGGTGATAACGTGGCAATTTAAAATATTCTGATTAGCGGATTTTCTTAGATGATGTGACAGTTCTCTCTATTCACCTTATTGAACTTTTAGTATTGTTAGATTAAGGTGACCACCATAAATAGGAAACTGACTTATC
This sequence comes from Moricandia moricandioides, assembly GCA_905132885.1. Classification (NCBI taxonomy): domain Eukaryota; kingdom Viridiplantae; phylum Streptophyta; class Magnoliopsida; order Brassicales; family Brassicaceae; genus Moricandia; species Moricandia moricandioides. The sequence goes on from CAJHQQ010000295.1 coordinate 173,113, forward strand.
AAATATTACTAGATCCATTGTCCGCGCGTAGCGCGGATTACGTACTATAATTTTTCATATTATTGTACCTTGTTTAATTTCAATAGTTCCATATAATGTGGAACCAACAAACCATAAAAGGTATAAAAGAGTAACACATATGAAGATATTTTGTTTTTCTGTTAATATTGTTTTCTTCGCGACTTTAACGTTGGTTTTCTATAATTTTGTGTTTTCATATTGTTTATTATCCAAGATACGGATTTGATCCAAAATCCGATCCGGATCCGCTCCGAAAATCTGGATATCTGCTTCGTAATTAGGGTCATTTTACACAGTTGAATAATTTTATTCACCATTATATTAACTATTTGGTGTGCATTGTGATTAATTTTCTTGATTTTTTGGCAATATTTACTTATTATATTATGTTGGCTTGGCGTGTACATTATTTGTTGAGGTTTCTCAATGTTCGTGTTTCGACATTTTATGGGATTTTTTTTTATTTTGAAACAATGAAAAGTATATATGATCGTCATTTCTTAATTATTTATAAGTCAAGTTTGAAAACTTTTTTTTTTCATGTTTGTTTTGATGAGTTGAAAAATATGTTTTTTTGTTGGTTACTTATTTAAATTTAAGGTTTTTAGTTTCTCGGATCAGATACCTAAAATACCCAAGATTATTATTAATGTTACCTCCAGTCTATTATAAAAATCATGTGTCTATTAGTTTGCCAAATTACCATGAAGTCCAGAATACATAGACGCCGAAATGTTGGTTTTAGTTGGGTTTTCTTAGAGATTATCCTAAGAGTTGTATTGGGCTTTTTGCTCAAACTCAAGCACCAAACTTGATTATTTATTATACCTCAGAAGTTTTGATGATTTTAATTGTTGTGTTATGAAATTAAAACTCTATAGCCGATGGTGAAATGAGCCTTAACTTCTTGTAAATTGCGTCCCTAATGATGATTTTTATATGCGACTTGGATATACGTAAAATATTTGTTTAAATTTTTGAAAGTGGACTATTTAATTGTTCTTTAATTAGTTGATTTTTGTATTATAAATAGGGAAAATCTCTCAAATAGATCTTTTTGAAGTTTTTGTCACAAAAATAGCATTCAAATTTTTTTTTACCAAAATAAACCTTTTTTATTTTTGATTTTTTTATATTTTTATTTATTTATAAACCTCACCTTCAAAACCCAACCCTATAACTCTAAACCCTAAGTTTAGATTAATTAACCCAAGAGGTATAAATATATATTTACATAATTTAATAAAGTCTATTTTAGTCATTTTTTCATTGAATGCTATTTTGGAGAATTTTTTTTTTAAGGTCTATTTTGGTCTTTATCTCTTATAAATATTTGATATGTATTTATTTTTAATAATACGTTGTTGCGGAAAATTATAACTTTTATGTTATATTCGGTGCACTTATCTAATTATAATGTTTGGTAATGAAAATCTCATACAGACTATTCAAAATGAATTGTCAAAGACACACAAACCCATATATAATTATTCTCTTCTTTTTACAAATACTTAGTTTTTTCTTACAGTGTAGATATCAGGTTTAATTCCTTTGTCTTAGTGCAGATTAAATATAGACCTCCAGATTACCATCAGGCCAGATGTAATTTGGAAACCATAATTTGTGATAAGTATCTTGTAATATCAGTGAATAAAATTTCATGTTTTTGTAGACAAAAGTTCACGGGAACAGACAAAACCCATTCCTCTAGATGTTGAGGGAAGTTCAGAGGAATGCTACTGAAAAAAGCACAGATGTTCATAATTCCATTAAATCTACGTCTGGAGCTGGAGTATGAGTGTATGACATGGAGCTGACGGTACTAAACATATCAACAACGTGTGAACTTATAATCACTAAAAGAGAGAGGCCACAATACTTTTTAAGTAACTAAAATTGAAAATAATGACAACAGCCATTACTATGTTACGTAGAAGTCATAGAAATGATAAAAAAGTTTAATTAAAGCAACAATAGTGAGGTAACCTCCAAATTTTTGGGGGTTCATTATGGTGATAAGAGCACGGCAAGGGTATTGCGACATGCATTTGGGAACCCTTCATCCCTCTCAATGATTGGTCGTTGTTAGATATTTTTGACGTTGATTAGTTTGAGATGCCCTAAAATATATGCGCATTTTGAAGAAGTAGACATAAATAACTATATCAAATATGTAAGGTACTAAACAGACGCCAGAGTAAATAATACCCATAGGGCGGTTTATATACCTCAAGAATTCATGAGCGTCCTTGTGACGACCCCACCTTAAAACGCTTGACAATTTTTTTGAGGCAGCTTAAAATCCGGTTTGGCGCATTGGTTCCTTCCTCTTTACCAAAAGATATGTCAGAGAATGCAGAGCAACAAACAAACAAAATAGAAAATCAAAAAGCTTGTAAGCAGTAGAACTATATGAAACTTAAGAGAAACTTGTAAGAAAAACTGTATAAAACTAATGATAAACTTCATCTACAGAAGATATCCAATATACCTGATACGCAATAAAAACCAAAGTCAGAACACAAAGAGCGAGACCTAAGAGGAGAGAGATTTACAGTGAGAGGAGTGTATTGAGTAAGGCAGAAATAGCGAAAAGAAGGACGTAGGTGAGGCACTGATGGACACTGTTGAGGTAAAAGGTGTTGCTGAGATTCCTAAACCCTAAGGACACTAAAAGACATTCACAAAGCCGTTTCAACTGACGAACCACGTACTTGTGAGACAGAAGCAGCAAATGCATGTTATACTCATTCATCTTTTTCTGATATCCCAAAAGAAGTCAGCTCTAACCTTTACTAAGAGAATGTTAGAAGAAGTGAAGCAATTTTTGTACTGATAAGAGTAATTGAAAGGAATAAAAACTCGTATAACAGATTGATTGAGACTGTATGCCACTTGCCATGTCTTTTGGCTTTCTTTTGATATCACAGTTGATCCATGTTAATTTAAAAAACCATGAAAGAGACAGCTTTAGTCGGTATTCCAGTCAAAGATCCGAACTACTCAAGGAATAAGTTTTATAAGGAGAGAGCATTACAATAACATTTGCATGAGCATAAACGATCTCATATATCTCTGGTGGCTGTAGAAACACCGCAGCTATGCTCAAATATTGGAGCTAAATCATTGCCGTATCTTTTCTTTTGCCCATCAGATGTTGGTGGAAGATGTGAAAAACTGGTAAAGAAGAAGAATCTGCAGCTTTGAAGGGCTGTTGTTGAAGATCGACACAGCTTGTCACCATTTTCTCTTTGGTGGGCTATTTTGGTCTCCTCGCCATTTCTCTCGTTACCTTGAACTTTTGAAGAGGAAGAAATAGTGATAACTCCAAAAAAACGGAGATGTGCAGAAATCAATCGATAACACCATGGAGAAGTGGAAGCAGCTAAACAATATAGGCGGTCATTGATAAAGAAGAAGAGTTAGGTTTATTGGCTACAACAAAATATTAACAAGCCATACTCAGCCCCGTGTAAATTATGTGTTGACTAAAGAAACGCATATGTGGCAAATTAGAGGTTTCTTATTGGTTGATTTAATTAAGTGACGTGGACATCTTCTCCTTTAAGCATATCCAACTTTTAGTTTTACTTTGACAAGACAATAAAAATCATCAACAACTTCAAAGGAAGGATAAGAGCCATGTTGAATACATGTGTTAGAGTTGAACCTACCATCTACAATTCATGAGATAATAATTGAAGAAAAACAACTAATAAAATCTTCTCACCGTCATCCGGACTATTTGTGTATTCTAAACTTAGTTTTGGTATTTTAGAAACTAATAAAAAGATTTTTTATTACATAGAAATGCCAGAAAAACTATATGTAACATTCAGCCAACAAAAACATAACATGTCTCTCCTCTTATACTATATCATACACAATATATTTGTATACATAGGAGAAAACCCACAAAACATGAAACTTGCATTTCTTTTTCATTCGTAAAAGATTCAAGAAGAGGTTTAGAGGTGTTGGACATTCGGTTCATCTGTGGGATTGACTTGCCATAATGCAAAGAAAGCTCCACCAAGTAGAAGAATCTTCTTCACTTTACTCGCAAAGAACTATACGTTTGATGGCCTAAAACGAAAGAAATCATCACGTTTATAAAATTAGGAGAAGTCAGGTGTCACAAATTGCCCCATGCATATTTCTCAAGTAGATAATTGTGGAGAGACCAAAGTATACTTTATTTAGATAGATGGGCCAGCAAGACATTTCAATAATAATACATATAATTACCCTTATAAAAGGTTGAAAATGCTGATTATACATATTTATCGTTTAGATTCGAGATTTTCGGTATAATCACTTTTCTCATGTACATTAATTATCCTTATAACCAATAATAGTCAATAGTAATTCTTAAATAAACATTGATATAAATATCGCAGTAATTATATCGTTGATCATCAAGTGCAAGCCACCTTTATTAATTTTCGTAGAAACCAAATACTATCCGATTGATTAACTTAATGAGCCCTATATAAGCTGTTATCATGAAAACCGGTTAACCATACACTATATATTACTCACTCCGTTTCAAATTAGATGATGTTTTAGGAGGTTTATGTTGTTTCAAAATATATGATGTTTTGAGATTTTAAGGTAACTTTTGAAGTTTTAAAGTAAGATTTAACTTTATTGAAAACCGTTCAACCAATAAAATTTTACAGTCTTTCTTATAATTGGTTGAATGATTTTAAAATTATATTTTTAAAAGTAGTTTCTAGATAAATGTGAATTTCTTAATCTTTGTCCGTTAAGCCAAAACATAATCTATTAAGAAACGGAGGAAGTAGTATTCTTTGTTAAACTAAACTATACAAACCACTAAACAAATTATATCAACAATAAATAGTTAACTTATCTTTTATGCATATTTTGTAAAGAATAAAACGTAACGAAGGTTGAAAAAAGAAAAAAACTCAGAAGACACAATGGAAGTTGGAAGAAGAAAAAGGCGTTTGGTATAGATCGACGCGGGTTAGGGTTTTTCGTAGGATAGGCCGAAGATGGACAAAAATCAGGTTATTTTTGGAAGGAATGAAATCTGGGCCGGACAAATTGGTGAGCCCATAGAAGCAAGAGGAGATAACGTGGCAATTTAAAATATTCTGATTAGCTGATTTTCTTAAATGATGTGACAGTTCTCTCTATTCACCTTATTGAACTTTTAGTATTGTTAGATTAAGGTGACCACCATAAATAGGAAACTGACTTATCAAATATTACTAGATCCATTGTCCGCGCGTAGCGCGGATTACGTACTATAATTTTTCATATTATTGTACCTTGTTTAATTTCAATAGTTCCATATAATGTGGAACCAACAAACCATAAAAGGTATAAAAGAGTAACACATATGAAGATATTTTGTTTTTCTGTTAAAATTGTTTTCTTCGCGATTTTAACGTTGGTTTTCTATAATTTTGTGTTTTCATATTGTTTATTATCCAAGATATGGATTTGATCCAAAATCCGATCCGGATCCGCTCCGAAAATCTGGATATCTGCTTCGTAATTAGGGTCATTTTACACAGTTGAATAATTTTATTCACCATTATATTAACTATTTGGTGTGCATTGTGATTAATTTTCTTGATTTTTTGGCAATATTTACTTATTATATTATGTTGGCTTGGCGTGTACATTATTTGTTGAGGTTTCTCAATGTTCGTGTTTCGAAATTTTATGGGATTTTTTTTTATTTTGAAACAATGAAAAGTATATATGATCGTCATTTCTTAATTATTTATAAGTCAAGTTTGAAATTTTTTTTTTTTCATGTTTGTTTTGATGAGTTGAAAAATATGTTTTTTTGTTGGTTACTTATTTAAATTTAAGGTTTTTAGTTTCTCGGATCAGATACCTAAAATACCCAAGATTATTATTAATGTTACCTCCAGTCTATTATAAAAATCGTGTGTCTACTAGTTTGCCAAATTACCATGAAGTCCAGAATACATAGACGCCGAAATGTTGGTTTTAGTTGGGTTTTCTTAGAGATTATCCTAAGAGTTGTATTGGGTTTTTTGCTCAAACTCAAGCACCAAACTTGATTATTTATTATGCCTCAGAAGTTTTGATGATTTTAATTGTTGTGTTATGAAATTAAAACTCTATAGCCGATGGTGAAATGAGCCTTAACTTCTTGTAAACTGCGTCCCTAATGATGATTTTTATATGCGACTTGGATATACGTAAAATATTTGTTTAAATTTTTGAAAGTGGACTATTTAATTGTTGTTTAATTTGTTGATTTTTGTATTATAAATAGGGAAAATCTCTCAAATAGATCTTTTTGAAGTTTTTGTCACAAAAATAGCATTCAAAATTTTTTTTACCAAAATAAACCTTTTTATTTTTGATTTTTTTTATATTTTTATTTAATTATAAACTTCACCTTCAAAACCTAACCCTATAACTCTAAACCCTAAGTTTAGATTAATTAATCCAAGAGGTATAAATATATATTTACACAATTTAATAAAGTCTATTTTAGTCATTTTTTCATTGAATGCTATTTTGGGGAAATTTTTTTTAAGGTCTATTTTGGTCTTTATCTCTTATAAATATTTGATATATATTTATTTTTAATAATACGTTGTTGCGGAAAATTATAACTTTTATGTTATATTCAGTGCACTTATCTAATTATAATGTTTGGTAATGAAAATCCCATACAGACTATTCAAAATGAATCGTCAAAGACACACAAACCCATATATAATTATTCTCTTCTTTTTACAAATACTTAGTTTTTTCTTACAGTGTAGATATCAGGTTTAATTCCTTTGTCTTAGTGCCGATTAAATATAGACCTCCAGATTACCATCAGGCCAGATGTAATTTGGAAACCATAATTTGTGATAAGTATCTTGTAATATCAGTGAATAAAATTTCATGTTTTTGTAGACAAAAGTTCACGGGAACAGACAAAACCCATTCCTCTAGATGTTGAGGGAAGTTCAGTGGAATGCAATTGAAAAAAGCACACATGTTCATAATTCCATTAAATCTACGTCTGGAACTGAAGTATGAGTGTATGACATGGAGCTGACGGTACTAAACATATCAACAACGTGTGAACTTATAGTCACTAAAAGAGAGAGGCCACGATACTTTTTAAGTAACTAAAATTGAAAATAATGACAACAGCCATTACTATGTTATGTAGAAGTCATAGAAATGATAAAAAAGTTTAATTAAAGCAACAATAGTGAGGTAACCTCCAAATTTTTGGGGGTTCATTATGGTGATAAGAGCACGGCAAGGGTATTGCGACATGCATTTGGGAACCCTTCATCCCTCTCAATGATTGGTCGTTGTTAGATATTTTTGACGTTGATTAGTTTGAGATGCCCTAAAATATATGCGCATTTTGAAGAAGTAGACATAAATAACTATATCAAATATGTAAGATACTAAACAGACGCCAGAGTAAATAATACCCATAGGGCGGTTTATATACCTCAAGAATTCATGAGCGTCCTTGTGACGCCCCCACCTTAAAACGCTTGACAATTTTTTTGAGGCAGCTTAAAATCCGGTTTGGCGCATTGGTTCCTTCCTCTTTACCAAAAGATATGTCAGAGAATGCAGAGCAACAAACAAACAAAATGGAAAATCAAAAAGCTTGTAAGCAGTAGAACTATATGAAACTTAAGAGAAACTTGTAAGAAAAACTGTATAAAACTTATGATAAACTTCATCTACAGAAGATATCCAATATACCTGATACGCAATAAAAACCAAAGTCAAAACACGAAGAGCGAGACCTAAGAGGAGAGAGATTTACAGTGAGAGGAGTGTATTGAGTAAGGCAGAAATAGCGAAAAGAAGGACGTAGGTGAGGCACTGATGGACACTGTTGAGGTAAAAGGTGTTGCTGAGATTCCTAAACCCTAAGGACACTAAAAGACATTCACAAAGCCGTTTCAACTGACGAACCACGTACTTGTGAGACAGAAGCAGCAAATGCATGTTATACTCATTCATCTTTTTCTGATATCCCAAAAGAAGTCAGCTCTAACCTTTACTAAGAGAATGTTAGAAGAAGTGAAGCAATTTTTGTACTGATAAGAGTAATGGAAAGGAATAAAAACTCGTATAACAGATTGATTGAGACTGTATGCCACTTGCCATGTCTTTTGGCTTTCTTTTGATATCACAGTTGATCCATGTTAATTTAAAAAACCATGAAAGAGACAGTTTTAGTCGGTATTCCAGTCAAAGATCCGAACTACTCAAGGAATAAGTTTTATAAGGAGAGAGCATTACAATAACATTTGCATGAGCATAAACGATCTCATATATCTCTGGTGGCTGTAGAAACACCGCAGCTATGCTCAAATATTGGAGCTAAATCATTGCCGTATCTTTTCTTTTGCCCATCAGATGTTGATGGAAGATGTGAAAAACTGGTATAGAAGAAGAATCTGCAGCTTTGAAGGGCTGTTGTTGAAGATCGACACAGCTTGTCACCATTTTCTCTTTGGTGGGCTATTTTGGTCTCCTCGCCATTTCTCTCGTTACCTTGAACTTTTGAAGGGGAATAAATAGTGATAACTCCAAAAAAACGGAAATGTGCAGAAACAATCGATAACACCATGGAGAAGTGGAAGCAGCTAAACAATATAGGCGGTCATTGATAAAGAAGAAAAGTTAGGTTTATGGGCTACAGCAAAATATTAACAAGCCATACTCAGTCCCGTGTAAATTATGTGTTGACTAAAGAAACGCATATGTGACAAATTAGAGGTTTCTTATTGGTTGATTTAATTAAGTGACGTGGACATCTTCTCCTTTAAGCATATCCAACTTTTAGTATTGTAAGATTATAGATATAGAATATGCTCAGTGTTCAATCTTTCCCGGTAACTTGAAAAATTTACAATTAAGAAACATTTATTCGGCCACATAAGCACTGCGTTTGCGAGATTTGGAGAAATTGGGCCTTCGTTTGGCCCACTCGCCACAACATTCTCTTCTCTCACGAGTAGTTTAATCATTTTCTCTTCTTTTTTGTAAGTTTTCATAAGACTTAGAGCTGACACTATATTCCACCTTATACTAATGTCGTTATTTTTGCTTTTAACCTCTCTATTTTACATCTTAAAAAGTTTGGCTTCTTTACCAAACTACCCAAACTATTTCTTTTACCAAACTACCCAAACTATTTTTTTCTTTAAAATACTCAAATTCAATTAATTTAGTTATTAGTTGTAAAACATGTTTATAATTCCATGTTACGATTGTTTCAAAACTTAGGGGTCTTATTGAATCTATGATTTGAGAGAATTTTTTTTTTTTCTTAAATCCTCTCTTATTGTATCTATTATTTATATATTCTATATAAAATTCAAGCTTATTGGATTAGTCATTCGTATAAATTTCCACAAATTTCAGCTTATTGGAAAATATGAATTTTACAAAATCCATCAAATGGTATTTGATGGGGGTTTAGATGATGTTTGTAGTGTAAAACAATGAATTGAAATACCACCTCGTATGATGGTATTTGAAACTTTTTAAAATATAGATTAATTTCTTTCACATTTTTAAAAAAAAAAATCAAATTGTTGCAAATTAAATAAAAATAAAATTAATTTTCAAATAATTATTTAAAAACTTGTATAAGTTTTATATATTTCTTAAAACGATAATAATATCAAATTGTAATAATTTTTAAAATAAATATTTAAAATTTCAAAAAAAAATTCAAAAACTCTGCAATTTTTTCAAAACCCCATAAAACTTGTAACAAATCTTTTTTAGAACATACTCAAATCTCCTATTTTCTCGGATTTACTCAAATTTTGTATTTTCTTAAATCATTAATTCAATAAGATCCAATTAAAGCATGTGTAACTATGAATTCTCACTCATTAGCAAATAATAATATATAAAGAAAAAATAGAGGAAAAAGAAAGAATCTGTATCCCAGATAAGACTATGAAAACCTTTACGAAACTCATCTTGACCACATGTCTTTATTTTATTGGTTATATTTTATGCTTTTAATTAAAATTAGATTATTATATAAATATGCAATTAAATAATAATATTTAATGTCTAAAATCTCTTTTTAAAACCTCACCAATGATGTTGCTTTTAAGTGGGGGTTGTTCATTGGTGTATTTTAATGAATTTGAAAATCTAAACTAAATCTAGTAGTATTGGCTCTATAATTTTATAATCCATATCAAAAGCATGTTTAGTTTGTTGTAAAATTTGTAAATTATAATTCAGATCAGAATTTGATTTCATAATGTAGATATCTTTGTCAAAAATATAAATATTCAAATCCGAAGGAAAAATTCTAGATTTATAAACACTAATCAAAATTTTGTAAATTAGATTTGAAAATATGTGCATTTTAATTGGATTTGTAAATATTATATGAATTTCTAAATAAATTAAAATATCTATTACAATAAAATAGACTTTTATATATTTTCCTTCCTCCATTTCATCATATAGCATGGGGCATTTCAGGGCATGCGTCAGTTCATTAATTTTTTTTCATTCTGAAAAACATCCTGAAAACCATTATCAAGTTGTTTTGTCCATTCCCTATTTTTTTTTGTGCTGAGCTTACGATCCCTATTCAGCTTCATGTAATCCAAGATTAGGGTTTCTGTAATCCAAGAGCTTACCATCCCTCTTCCGCTTCCTCGGCCAAGTAACTCTCCAGAGATATGTCATTCAATGAGGAAAACCCAAAATCCCATGAGCCCTTCTTACTTGGTGCCTTTATTTGATGTTCAGTATCTCTCCTCACCATATATACTTCCGGCGTACCCTTCCCGTTTCCCCTACTCTCCAATGATAACTTATCGACTAAAACTCTCAGACAGGCTCTTCAAAAATGGCAACTTTCCAGCTACACTTTCCGAGTTGAAGACATGCCGGTGTAAGGATATTTTTCAGACAAGACTTCTTCGTTTTGGGGCGTCTCAGAATGTGAAGAAAGGAGGTCAATTGATGGGCGTGGATATGCAACTGCTTGATGCCAAAGTATTTTGTTTCACTGATATTTTTTAAATTAACTATGTTATTATCGATGTGTTCAAGATGTTGTCTGAGTAACCTACTTTCTTCTCAGGTGACGGTGGTTTAGGCAACAATAAATGTACACAGGCCAAATACCTTCTAACACTTATTGAGTGAAGGGTCTGTTTATGACTTGGGTGCTTTTGATGCAACAAGAAGCAACCAGAACGTCTTTGTGGAGATTCGTATTTTGCTATCTATTAAATGAGACTATCATCACTTAGATACAATATTTTAATCACGTTATGTACTAGATAATTCCGTATTTTTTTTTGAAGGAAAAATGAATATTATTTTTATACATTAATAATTAATTCTATTATAAGTTTAATGAAAAGTATATTATATGTTTAGATGAACCAAGTTACATTTTTAAGTATCATAAGAAACATTCTATTAATGACACGTGACATAGATCAAATGTTGTGATGTTTCTCAAATAATATATAATTGATTGTCTATTTATATTCTATATAATTGAATTTAAGTGATATTAAAATAAATATATAGTATATTTTTAATACAACTATCTATTAAATGAGGTTTTCTACTATTATGGTTTTATATTATTTTTATCTTTTTATAACAAAAAGTTAAACCATTCATAACAACTTTTCAATATGGAAATTTTAATATTTTTAGTAATTTTTAATATTTTAAAAAAAAAATCAAATGCAAATTTTTAAATTAAATATTATATTCTCAATACTTGTTCAATGAAAAATTTAAAATTTAAATATTTATCTATTTTATGTGATATATATATATATACATATATTAATTTAAATGATATTAAAACAGAGATATATTTTAATTTGAATATCTATTAAATGAGACTTTTTACTCATACGGTTTTATAATAATTTTATCTTGTTATAAAAATAATTAAGCCAATGATCAGAGAGTTTTCATTGGGGAACTTTTAAATTTTTATTAATTTATTATCGTTTTAAAAAATTTAAATTATAACACATAGGGAAAAATCTAAAATTTTATTATATAGTTAAAGTGATTGTTTAATTTATTTTAATTATATTAAATTTAAAAATGGTAGAAGATACACAAATTGTTATCAAATATTTATTTTTCAAAATCATTCCTTGTACCTTTTATCTAAGGAAATTTTGTATTTTGCTATCAATTAAATGAGACTATCATTAATTTACATAATATTTTAATTACATTAGGTAATAGATAATTGAGGAATACCCTAAGATAGACCTAAAAAGTTTTTGTCACCAAAATAGACTTTAAGGAGGAAAATGATCAAAATAAATTTTATTATAGGGTGTAAATATACATTTATACCATTTGGATTAACTGATCTAGATCTAGGGTTTAGAGTTATGCGGTGGGTTTTGGATGTGAGGTTTAAAATTAAAAAAAAATTAAAATTTTCAAAAAAAAAGTTTATTTTGGTCATTTATTCTTTGAGATTTATTTTTGTGATAAAAACTTTAAAATGGTCTATTTAAGAGATTTGCCCCAGATAATTTCATAGCTTTTATTTAAGGAAAGAATCAAGAATTTTTTTTATATGTTAGTAATTAATTCTATAATAATTTTAATGAAAAATATATTATATGTTTAGATAGACCAACTTAATTTTTTTAATATCCTAAGAATCCGTCTAATGATAATACATGGCATATCTCAATGATATTTCTCAAATAATATATCAGTGATGATTGAGGAGCATATCCACGTCAATTAAATTAATCAACCAAACATATTTAGCCACGTCATTTGTTTTTCCAGACAAGCCAAGCCAAAAAAAAAATCTAATCCGCTATTACTTTTTCCTTTTCGTTTCTATCCGATAGACAAAAGATGGAGAAAGCTTTGGTTTGAAAGCGAACTGCAAAACATTGGTGCAAGTAATAAATAACAATGAAGATCATTCTGACATCGGAACCAAGTTGATGGATGGAAGATACTGGATGTTTTTTTATGAGATTGTATTAGTTGAGCTCAATATCAACAAAGAAGATGAAGCTCAAAATGGAAAATGATTTATGTTATTGATCTTTCTGTTACAAGTTACATTATATAGTAACAAATTTGCGGTTTACATCAACCCAAACTCTATAACCGTTTTACATTAACCCAAACTTAATCATGCACGCTAATATTCCCCTTCAAGATGGTGAGAGAGTGAACATAAAGACATCTTGCCAATCAAGGAGTGAAATAAGCCGGGGAATAAAGGTTTGGTTGAACACGTCTGCCAACTGGTGAACATGAAGAGTCTTGATCAAGCGACTCACAATGCGATCACGAACTTGGTGACAGTCAAGCTTTACGTGTTTGGTTCTCTCATGAAAAACAGGGCTGTTGACGATATGGAATGTAGCGGTTGAGTTACAGTAAAAGCAACCTGTTTAGTTTGTGGTGCTTGTAACTCATTGAGTAGATTGACAATCTATATAGCTTCTTTTACCGCAAAAGACACCGAACGATATTCAAATTCCGCAGATGTATGAGACACAAATTTTGTTTCTTTCTTTTCCATGAGATAAGTGAAGTACCAAGAAATAATCCAAAACCAGAAGTAGAATGACGTGTATCTGAACAAGAACCCCAATATGCATCGGTATAAGCTTTAAGAGTCAAGTCAGACTCTGTAGAGTAGAAAAATCCCATGCCAATAGAACCTTTGAGGAAATGAAGAACTCGCTAAGCAGCTTGCAGATGAGATTTCTTAGGTGCATAAGCAAATTGATAAAGCTTGTGGACTGCATATGTGATGTCGGGACGAGTGATTGTAAGATACAAAAAACGACCCACCTATAATACTGTTGGATCATCCAAGACAGGCTCAAGAGAATCTTGACGAAGTTTCACACTTGGATCCATCGGAACATTTGCAGGTTCGCAAGCTAACAAACCAGCTTCCTCTAGAATTTTCAAAATGTATTTTTGTTGACATATAGCAATTCGTTGATTTGATCTCGCTATCTCTTGTCCAAGAAAAAATTTCAAAGGACCCAAGTCACGAAGCTTGAACGATTGTTGTAAGTTTGATTTGAGAATCCCAGCCTCTAAATCATCACTGTTGGCTATAATAATGTCGTCAACATAAACCAACGCTGCTACATGTTTGCCGCCATTGTTCTTGATAAACAGAATATGATCAGTATGAGATTTTTGAAAGCCAAGAGATAGTAACGTGGTACTAAACTCGATAAACCACTGTCTTGAAGCTTGTTTAGACCATAGAAAGATTTATTAAGCTTGCAAACGACATTAACATGCAAAGATTCCCCCTCTATTGGTGTGTAGCCCGGTGGTAAAGACATGTATATCTCTTCTTGGATATCACTAGTTAATAAAGCATTAGATACTTCCAACTGCGTTAAGCTCCAATCACTACAAGAAAACAGACTCATTCCGAGGGCCAAAATCGTCGGTAAGTCGTCGGAATAAACGTATTCCGATGACATACCGAGGAAATATGTCCTCGGAAAAAACTCCTCGGAATTTCATTTTCCCTCGGAATTCCCTCGAAATTTTCTGACGGAATTCCGAGGAAACAAAATTCCGAAGAAACTGTGAGGACCACAGTTTGTCGGAAAAGTCCTCGGAATATACCGAGGAAGTTATCCCTCGGTATATTCCGAGGAAGCCTTCCCTCGGAAAATTTGAGGAAGCCTTCCCTCGGAAAATTCTAAGGGAGCACATCCCTCGGAAAATTCCGAGGAACAGTGCTCCTCGGAATATTCCGAGGAACCTCTCCCTCGGAATATACCGAGGAATAGGGTTCCTCGAAATATCCCAAAAGAATATTTTTTTAAAAAAAATTAAATTTTTGAAATTTAAATTCAAAAATATAAAATTAAAATTAAAATTAAAAACATATTATATAAAATTCAAAGTCGTAAAAATAAAAATAAAACATTCAGAGTTTTTGAAAAAAAAACTACGGGTTTTGGGAATTCGGGTCTGGCATGCTCGGGAACACCTCGTTCGGGTGCAACCTCCTCATCATCTCAATCATTTGCTCGTTCAGCTTCCTCTGTGCCTCAAAGCCCGCCTGTTGAGTCGCTATCTGGGTCTCCAACGCAGATATGCGATCATCTTTGTCCTGCAACTGACCCATAAGTACTTCTGGATCAACAAATGGCAGTGGTGCAGCAGAAGACGGAACCGACCGGGACCGACGACCCAAACCAAACAAACGTCCCTTCTTCTTTGGAACCGACTGAAATAGAAAAATGTCAAATTTAAATAATATAAAAGATGAATTGAACTTTAAAAAAAGAACTTACCGATTCAACGATTTCGTTGATCCGAACCCGAGGCAAGTAGGTCGAACCCGTCGAATCGTCATCCTCGGTTTGAAGCTGAGACACTTCGTCTTCCAGCTGAGTGTCGATAAGGGTGACCACATCCTTCACAACACCATCATCAATCTGGCCAGTCTTCTTGTTGGTATACGCCCTCTTCATTAGGGCGAGATCATCAACCAGCTCGCCCTCATTTTCTTCCGCCTTGAAAAAAAACATAAATTAAACAAACATTAGTAATTAGAAGAAATGCACAAAAATAAAATTTAAAAACTTAAATAATAGAATAAAAAGCGACTAGCTTACCATGCGATCCCCAGAGTGGCAATAGATTGAGCACCCAAGTTATGCTTGAAGATGCCCTTCCCTTTACGGTCGCTCATGCGGTTGGTGGAGTTGGTGGAAGAAGTTTGTTTTGTCTCATCCTTACTCCAATGCACACTCAACTCCTGCCAGACCGTGGGGTTCATCGACTTTGAGACCTTTTAATAAAAAAAAAATTGTTAAATAAATAAAAAAATATTTTATTAAATTAAAATATTGTTTAATAAATGAAAACCAACCTTGTTTATTTCCTACTTCTTCTTCCACTCGTGGATTTGCTTCCCATAGTTCTCCATAACTTTATGGACGAAGTGGTGATAGATATACAAGGTTTCATCGGCATTCCAGTTGAATTCTTGCTGAAAATAAAACACTATTAGTAGAAAATTTATATTAAAAATTAAAAATATAAGTAAAAAATTAGAATACTTACCGCAAACTGTTGAAACCACAGATGCTGCTTGTCAGCAGGGAAGTCGGTGAAAGTCGGATGTCCCTTGTCGAGGGCCGAGTACATCATACGGTTGATCCATGCGCTGATCCCGTTCGAGGATCGGTTGAACCTAATAAAAAGAACAAATTATTAAAAATGAATCAAATTTTAATGAAAAAAAAGTTTAATTACCATGTTTGACCCCGTCCATGTGGATACAGAGTGAGATAGGGAAGATGGTCACGACCGGGCTGTCGAACAAACTCCACAACTCTCATCACTCCCGGAGGACCCTCAGGAGCAGGAGCAGGAGCGGGTGCAGCAATGGGAGCGTGAGGAGCATGAGAGGGAAATGGAGAGGGAGATGTATGGTAGGAGCTGTGGGGCGATACGGAACCCTGAATGGAGTGGCTCCCCGTACCACCACGACTACGACGCTGTCGAGGTCAGCTCTGATCATCATAAGAACTGTATATATATATATATATATATATTTTTTTTAAAAAAATCCCAAATAATATTTTTTAATCACAAAAGATATTTTACAGATATTAAAAATATTTATTATTTTAATAATTACAAAAATAGTTTAATATTTTTTTAAAAAATTGTTATTATACATGATTTATATATATAATTACAAAAATAGTTTAATAATTACAAAAATAGTTTAATAATTACAAAAATAGTTTTAATATATAAAAATTATAATTTTTTTATAAATTGTTATTATACATGATTTATACATATATATATATGTATAAAAAATATTAAAATTTTTAAAAATTGTTATTATACATGATTTATATATATATATGTATAAAAATTATTAAAAATTTTAAAAATTGCTATTATACATGATTTATATATATATATATATATATATATATATATAAATTATAAATCGTTTATAAATATAGAAAAATCTTTATAAATATTTTTAAAATTTTTAAAAAAGGTTTTATTATACATAGTTTATTACTGGAAACTTAAAAAACATTTTTAAAAATCAAAAAACATTTTAAAAATAGAAAAATGTTTTTAAAAATCAAAAAACGTTTTAAAAATACAAAAATAATTCCAAAAAAAAACTAAAACAACAATCAAAACAACAATCCTAACTTAAACTATCCATTCAATCCTAAACTATCCATCAAACAACCTATAATCCGAAAATCTAATCTCACAAACCCTAAGAAATTGAAAAAAACAAGGTTTACATAGATTCTTACATGATTTTAGAGGTGGAGTAGAGATGTGGGGTTGGGTAGTCGGAATCGCCGGCGAGAGTTGAGAGAGATCAGAGAGAAATGAGAGAGATGAGAGAAATGAGAGATGCGGCGGAGAAGAAGAAGAAGAAGTGTTGTGTTATGTATTTAAGAATTCCGACGGACACGGGGTCGTCGGAATTCCGTCGGAATAATTAACTTAGGGTTCGCGAAAATTTTCACGCGGATTGGTTTTCCCGGGTATGTAAATTCTGACGGACATTAACTTACTCGGAATTTTCTGAGGAAATACCGAGGAACAGGGGTTTGGGGTTTCAAAACCTCGAATTTTTGGGCTGTATTTCATTTTTTATACAAAGTAATGCATACTATTGATGATTCTTTGTATAGATGATCATAAACCATGAAATAACAAAATTTCAAAAATAATTGTAAGTATTCCCTTTAACGTTTATTAAAGTGTATAAGTGTTTCTCTTATGTTGTGTGGTTTTCATTTATACAATCGTAAAATTGTTTGTTATCGTCTAAAACACCAAATTTTAAATTCATAATTTGGTTAAGACACTTAATGAATGTTATATACGTGTTAATCAATACGCAAAACATTGTTTTCGGTTAAAAACCTCTTGTTCCTCGGAATTTCCTCGGAATTTTCTGAGGAAATCATGAAAATTGTTACCTTCCTCGGAATTTTCCGAGGAAATTCCGAGGAACACGGGTTTGGGGTCTGAAAAACCCCTTTTCCTCGGAATTTCCTCGGTATTTCTATAAAAAGAAAAAAAGAAAAAAAGAAGAAGCTAGTATGTTTCCGAGTCATCATCACCAGATGAATCTGAATCTGGATTTTGGTGAAACTCTCCAATAACTTGTTCATTCTCTATGTGAACGACGGCTTCCACTGCGAAGTCGGTTAAATCGACTACAAGGCCACCTTCAGCTACATCTTCTGCAGCACTTAAGTTGCCGGATGTGATTGGTTGTAGTGGGTCTTCCAGCTCAGAACTTCCCTGAACTCGGCCTCTCGGGTTGAGTCTTGTAACAGTAACCCATGGATCATCTCTGTTCCTTACCCGGGGGTACTTGATATAAGAAACCTGTAACATTTAAAAAATTATTAGTAAAAGTATAAATTATGATCAATCATTCTGAATAATTAACATTTACTTACCTGATCGGCCTGAGAAGCAAGAATGAAAGGATCATAATATTGCAGCTTTCGCCTCGAATGTACAGATGTAACACCAAATGCATCTGTTCTCACACCTCAATCTGGAGTGTTGTCGTGCCAATCACAATAGAAAACAGTACAACGCAATCCAAGCATGCCCAAATACTTGATTTCCATAATCTCACGTATGTGTCCGTAGTATACATCATCTCCTGATGCAGAACAAACACCAGCATCATAGGTCGTACGCGAACGTCTCCTCTTTTCAGTTGTGAATGCATATCCTCGAGTACAAAATCTCGGATATGACTTCACAACATAGTTTGGTCCAACCACCATCTCGCGTATCCAATCGTCATATGTTTCACCTCTGGCCAAACCAGCAGACACCTATTAATAGCACATATATAATGAATTAGTATAAATATGTGATAAATGATATTTTAATTTGTATAAATATGTGTTAAATGATATTTTAATTTGTTAAGGCACTCACATAAGTAAACATCCATCCAGCAAATTCTCTCTGCTTAATTTCTTCTAGGTCCTCCTCTGTGGCGTATCTATATTCGAACCGCTTTTCTGCCATGAAAATCCTGTACATGTGATGACAATAATGTTTTTAAAAAGGTATAAATGTTAATTTGTTAAAATAAAAATTTGTAAGATAATAAACTTACCTCTCATATTGAAGAACATCTTCGCAATTGGTGAGCAAATATGTTTGCAAATGACTTTGCTCCTGCTCAGTAAGTTGACGGTCCTTTGGTTTTCCGCTAAGTCGTCCAACATCTGTGAAAATATCTGGAACCTTAACATGATATGTTGCCCGTTCGCCTCTATCATCATGCCGAGCAGGTCTTCTGTTTTTGGTCTGAACTCCTGCTGGAAAGTAGTACTCGACAAAGTTTGAAATTTCTTCATTGATCATCTGTGCGACTATAGAACCTTCCACCCTACTTAAATTTTTCACTTTCTTTTTCAAATGGAACATATACCGCTCATACAAATACATCCATCTATACTGCACAGGACCACCAAGTTCCAATTCTCTAGCCAGGTGAATAACAAGATGCTCCATAACATCAAAAAATGAGGGAGGAAATATCTTCTCAAGGTTGCACTGAATCACGGCTATGTTAGTCTTCAGATTTTCAATACCTTCAAGAGTCACTGATCTGGTGCATAAATCGCGGAAGAAAGCACTTATCCCTGCAATTGCTTCATGAACATTTCGTGGTAATAGTTCCTTGAAGGCAAACGGAAGGAGGCGCTGCATCAACACATGACAATCGTGACTTTTCAAGCCAATAAACTTTCCTTCCTTTCTGTCGATACAATTACGCAAATTAGAGGCGTAACCGTCTGGAAACTCCACATCGTTTGAAATCCAATCAAAGAAGGCATTTTTCCCCTCTGCATCAAGTCGGTATATGGGAAAAGGAGCCCTACCATTCCCATCAACATGAAGTTCTGAACGAGCACATATATCGACTAAATCCAGTCTTGACTTCAAATTATCCGTTGTTTTACCTTGAACGTTAAGGATCGTGTTCATGAGATTGTCAAAAAAGTTCTTCTCAATATGCATGACATCTAAATTATGCCTTAGCAGATGATCCTCCCAATATGGCAGATCCCAGAAAATACTTTTTTGTGCCAGTTATGTAGTTCTCCAACAGCATCTACCGGAAAATGCTCATGTCCACCGACGTTTGGCGTCCTTGCTGCACCAAAATCTCTTAGTTGTGTCTTCAAACCTAACCCACTAACTTCTTCAGGTGGACCATTAAACACCTGCTTGTTCTTCCTAAACAAAGTCTTACTCCGATGGTATGGATGATCAGGTGGTAGGAATCGTCTGTGACAGTCAAACCAACACGTTTTTCTTCCGTTCTTTAGTTGGAAAGCATCTGTGTCATCTTGACAATATGGACATGATAGCCTCCCATGCGTTGTCCATCCAGATAACATACCATATGCTGGAAAATCACTTATTGTCCACATTAGTACTGCCCGCATTTGAAAGTTCTCTTTACAAGAAATATCGTATGTTTCAGCACCTTCATCCCATAGTTGTTGCAACTCATATATTAGTGGCTGAAAAAACACATCAAGTGATCTCTTAGGATGCTCTGGTCCGGGAACGAGAATGGAGAGAAACAAAAACTCTCGTCGCAAGCACAAGTTTGGGGGTAAGTTGTATGGTGTAACAATGACTGGCCATAGAGAATATTGTCTTCCACTCTTCACATACGAGCTGAAACCATCAGTACATAATCCAAGGTAGACATTTCTTCTCTCATACGAAAAGTCGGGATACTTTGATTGGAAATGCTTCCACGCTTTTGCATCTGAAGGATGTCTAATCTCACCATTTGTTGAGTGCTCTGCATGCCATCTCATTCGTTGCGCTGTGCGTTCTGAAAGATACAACCTCTGCAACCTTTCCGTCAAAGGCAAATACCACATCCTCTTATATGGCACTGGAACTCTTCCACTCGTATCTTTATAACGAGGCTTCCCACAAAATTTGCATGTAATCCGCTGGTCATCCGCCCTCCAATAAATCATGCAGTTATCGCTGCATACATCTATTACTTGATAAGATAAACCAACACCAGCTACGAGTTTCTGAACCTCGTAGTATGAACCTGGAGCTATATTATCCTCAGGTAGAATACCTTCAACAAAATCAGCTATCGCATCCACACAATCTTCAGCCAAGTTATAATCTGTTTTAATGCCCATCAGTCTTGTAGCAGATGATAAAGCTGTTTGTAACTTCGTGTAAACCCACTCAAATATAGATGAGTCCAAACATCCCACTCTTTAATAACCTTTCTATTTTTACAATTAGAGCAAGGACATCTTAACTTACTTGTTTCTGCTTCCGGTTGTCGGCGAACTAACCTCATGAATTCGGTTATACCTCGTTGGTATTCTTCCGTAAGCAATCTCGTGTTCGGATCCAAATGAGATCGATCGATCCAAGAACGAAAATAATTTGATGAAGACATGTTTTTTTAAACCAAATTCGTGATAGTAGGAGGGAAGAAGAAGAAATGGAGTGGAATGAAGAGGAAGAGGGGTGGCTGAATTTATAGATGAAATCCTGCCGACATACCGAGGAAATTCCGAGGAGAACCGACACTTCCTCGGAATTTCCTCGAAATTTTTAAAATCCCCCAACGGCTACAAAAAAGTCCTCGGAATTTTTGAAATAACCGTCGGTTTTTTCTGATTAACCTTGTTTCCTCGGTATTCCCTCGGAATATTCTGAGGAACTGTGTCTTCCTCGGAATTTCCTCGGGAAATTCTGAGGAAACCACATTTCTTGGTTTCCTCGGTTTTTCATCAGAAAATTCCTAGGAACTCAGTTTCCCTCAGTATGTCCCTCAGAATAACGATGTTTTCTTGTAGTGAATGTTTTGCTGCGGAGACAGCCAATAGAGTCTTTACAGTCATCATTTTAGCACAGGTGAGAAGGTGTCAATGAAATCCACACCTTCTTGTTGTGTGTATCCTTTGGCAACTAAGCGCCTTTTGTATCTTTCCAAGGTACCATCATCTTTGAGTTTCACTTTATACACCCATTTACACTCATTCTTGTGTTTCACTAGAGAAAAGAAAGATAGTCTCATGAAAGACCAAATTTCGTGAGATATGTATCTTGTTTGACTCCAAATCTAGCAGCTTATAACCTTTGTAGCCAAATGGATACCCAAGGAACACACACGGTTTAGAGCGAGACTGTCTGTTCTTAGAGGAAGTAGACATGTATGCCAAGCACCCAAAAACCATGAAGCCATTGTAATCTGGGACTTTTGAAGTATGAACTTCAAACAGGGGTTCTATTCTTGAGTATAGGTGCAGGTGTTCTGTTTATTAAAAAGACGGCAGTTAAGAGAGAATCACCCCAATAATCCAAGGTGAGATGAGACTAAAAAATCAGAGCTCTGGCCACATTGAGGATATGTTGATGTTTCCTCTCAACCACACTATTTTTCTCTGGCTTTTCTGGACATGAGTGATAAAAAATGATCCTTTTCTTGTAAAATTTAGTAAATTTAAATTCAGGAGCATTGTCTGATTGCACACTCTTGACCTTTGTTTTGTATTGAAGTTCAATCATCGATATGAATTCTGAAAACACAGTGAGGACTTCATCTTTACTGTGAAGTAAACAGACCCATGTTACCCGTGTATGATCATCCACTAGTGTGAGAAAATAACGATATCCCTTTGTGGTACATGCTGAGAAAGGACTAAAATATCCATGTGAATAAGATCAAAGGCCTATTAACAAAAATATTGTTATGAGAAGTATATGATAATCGCTTCTGCTTTGCAAGGGGAAATATATCACAATGAAAGAACTTTTTATTCTTGTGTTTAAAACCAAGTACATCACGAAGAAGATCAATTTTCTCCAAAGATGGATGTCCTAATCTATTATGCCATAATTGGGAATCAACAGAACGCAGAAAGTGCCTCATCATTATTGCTGGCAACAAGAACAACAACAAAAGCTGTAGAGGTGGCTTTCACATAAAGAATCGTATCAGATGCAGACTGAGTATAACCAGCATTAACAAGAACCGCGGTAAATATCTGATTCCATTGGCGGGAGGCTTTCTTCAGACCATAAATACTCTTGTGTAAACGGCATCCAGGATTGGGAGGGATAACCTCTGTAGGACCCGGTGTGTCCCTGAGGAAAGGACATATAGATCTCTTCATCAAGTGTACTATGGAGAAACGCATTAGACACATGCATCTGCGACAACTTCGAACCCTTAGATGCAGCAAGCCCCAACATAAGCTTGACATTAGTAAGCTTGATAACAAGGGAAAAGGTTTCATTATAGTCAACTCCTTCCGGTTGAGTGTAACCCTTAGCTACTAGTCGAGCTTTACAACGCTCAATAATTCAATCAGCTCGAAATTTATGGTGAAGACCCATTTGCATCCAACCACATTCTTTCCTAGAGGCCAAGTAACAATAGTCCAAGTCTTGTTCAATTCCATGGAAGTGAGCTCATCATTAGTGGCTCCTCTCCACCGTTCAGATGTCATGGCTTGGAAGAAGTTTTTTGGCTCAATTTCAACAGAGAAGGAAAGAAGACATTGGTAAAAAGGAGGAGATAAGCGCTTATTGGATAGAACAGAAGATAAAGAGTACGGTGTAGTATGCTGATATGGTGGATGAGAAGAATGAAATTGTAAAAAAGCACAATGGTGGTCAGAAAGGTAAGTGGGGGTCTTAGTCTGTCTGCGAGGACGCTCAGCATGACAAGGGACCCTTGTAGCTTCTGAAATGACAATTTCATAAGAGCGTGGAACAAGATGGGATGGAGGAGATGCAAGGGAAGGATGGGATGATATGATATGCTCAGAAAGAGGACAAATTGAGCCGAAGTATGTAACACAATGTGAGAAAAAAGTTAAACAATGAAGACTTATGATCACGAAATGGAAAAATGTTTTCATGAAAAACCACATTACGAGATATAGAAATCGAATTAGTTTCTAAATCCAAGACTTTATATCCTTTATATCGAGGTGGGTATCCTAAGAAAAACGAAGCTCGAGCCCGTGAACTAAATTTGTAACAATCTTTGGAAAGATTACTAACATAACAGAGACACCCAAACATCCTAAGCATATTGTAATCAGGAAGCTTTCTCAACAAAAGTTCATAAGGTGTTTTGTTATGTAGCAAAGGAGAAGGTATTCTATTAATTGGAAAAGCAGCATTACTCACACAATCAGACCAGTATACAAGTGGAATATGTGATTGAAACAAAAGAGCAAGAGCCACATTCAAAAGATGTTAATGCTTTCTCTCAACAACAAAGTTCTGTTGGGGGGTATATGCACATGAAAAATAATGAGTCAATCCATATTTTTCAACCAGATCAGGAAAGCTCAGGTGCATTATTAGGTCTAATTTCTTTGAGTTTAGCATCATGTTGATTCATAATGTGAGTAATTAAACTAGAGAAAATGGCATAAACATCACTTTTATTACGAAGCATATATACCCAAGTAACACGAGTAGCATCATCTACCACGGTATGAAAGTATTTATAACCATGAACAGACTCTGTAGAGAAAGGACCCCAAGTATCTAAATGAAGTAAAGCAAATGGTTTATGAGACATATTATTGTGAAATGGAAAGGAAAAACGCTTTTGTTTAGCTAAGGGACAAAAGGAGCAATTCTTATGAAGAGACAGACTCGAATAAGATAAAGACAAAGTATCAGACATAACCCTTAACTTGGCAATTGACGGATGACCCAGACGAGGGTGCCATGTAGAACCATCAACTGATAAGGATCCACACAAAGCATGAGACAAAGCAGACACAAAACCTTGGAGATTGAGTATGTAAAGACTATGAAACACGTCACCCTTCCCAATCATCAAGGCCTGAGAAAGGTCCTGAAGAAGACAATGATCAGGATAGAAATGTGCAGAACAATTATTATGCATAAGTAACGAATGCACACTAATGAGATTGAAATGAAAAGATGGAACATGCAAGACATCATACAACACCAAAGAATCAGATAAACGAATAGTGCCAGTATGCAAGATGGGAAATGTTGTTCCATTAGGCAAGGAAACCGTCAAATCAGAAGCCACAAAGACCTCTTGGAACTTTGATAGATCAGAACAAACATGGCTAGTAGCCCCACTATCAATAATCCAAGAGCCATGAGGCAAAGAATTATATGGAGTGGATAGACAATGATGATTGAAGGTGAAAGTATGATGATCATAGCAAAGGTTAGAGGACAAGGGAAGAACTGTACCATAGGAGGATTGTTCAGCCATGACACCTTTCTCGGTGATAGAAAAGTTAGAACAAGGAGCCACATTGTCATGAATCTGAACATGTGACTGGAGTTGTTGAATAATGGATTGCAACTGAGAAGATGTAAGTTGATTAACATCCAAAGAGCTTGCTAAAACAGCTGGCGGAAGCATATAAGGCATGGAGCCAACATTTGTTGTCCCAGTCACAACATGTGCTACTGTCTTTACAGTAGAAGTAGAGCGAGAAGTGAAATTTTTCTGACCTCGTGGAATATACCCTTGTGTGGACTTGGGGTAAGAAGATGGAACTTGATAACCTTGAGAAGGTTTATAACCCGGAGGATAGCCATGTAACTTGAAGTACTTGGCAACAGTATGACCAAGTTGACCACAGTGAGTACAAAGAGGACGATTCCCATGAGGACGAAAAGTATTATATGCAGAAACATACTCCGAGTGAGTCATATACTCAGGGGAAGAACCAAGAGGAGGTCATGTAGTCTCAAAAGCAACATAATCAGTCTTGAGAACATGCTTAATACTCCTTTGTCTTTCATCCTGAGCAACGATGTTAAAAGCCTCTTCAATAGTAGGGATAATCTTGAGCATGAGAATGTGGCGACGTGTCTGTTCATAAGTTTCATTCAACCCCATCAAAAACTTTGTGACATGACCACGCTGCTGTAATTGCTCCCATAACCTAGCTACATTGCACTCACAACGTCCACGTGTGCAAACAGGTAGCTCAATTTAATTCATATACTCTTCTCATAAGGTGATCAATTTCGTATAGTATGCACTAACATCAAGAGAGCCTTGTGTGAGAGTACTCAAGCGTTGTTCAATTTCAAAAACGCGAAGTGCATCATCTTGTTTGAAACGAGACATTAAATTATTCCAAACAGATTCAGCAGTAGACATGAATAACAAGCTCTACCAATATTTTTAGAGACATAATTCATAAGCCAAGTAGCTACCATATCATTTCACCGAGACCAAGATCGTGAATCATGACTATCAAAAGAAGGTTTAGGAATCGTACCATCAACAAAACAAAGTTTGTTACGGATGTTGAGAGCCATCCGAACACAACGCCTCCAAGAGTGAAAATCAGCACCAGATGTGAGTCGATCAGTGACAAGTTGTAATCCGGCGTGATCCAAGTTATGAAGGAAGTAAGGATTGTCATAACGATACATAATCAGAGACAAATTCAATGGAGGAACCGTGTTCCTCGGAGGAACCGGATTGGATTGCGAAGGCGCCATTACTGATTCGAAATTGCAACATTAGAGCTGAATCTGAAGAAGATAAGCTGAATATGAAGAAGACGAGCTGAATCTGAAGAAGATAAGCTCCAATAGAAAGATGATAAGCTCCAATCAAAAAAAAATCTTTAATTCGAAATCACAAAAGCGAACAAAGATTGAAGAAAGTGGACGATGAGGCAAGATCCGGCATAGGGGATAGAGATGAAATGAAGAAACGAAAGCTCACGAAGAGATGAACTCATGAATTGTGAAGCTCTGATACCATAACAAGATTATCAAAGACAAGAATGCGAGAGAGAACATGAGTGTGTTTATGAATATGAATCTCACATTAAAGCTTACTGTACACTATGTTTCCAGCTTATATACAATGTGTGGTTAAGCTAACTTACACTGTAACTGCACAACTAACTGCTAACCTACACCACTTACTAACATAAGCTATAGCTAGTTTTATACTATAGCTGATAGATGCCATTATGGTTTCTCTCCCCCCATGGCACCAGAATTGGCTTGAGGAAATTTAGAACTCAACCACAGATGAGCCACAATCCATCCACCAAATGTACCTTCTCCTTTCCTCTGTCATCCTCTAATGAGCATTGTCAAGATCGCTCAGTAGTAACCCTCTTACGTAATATGATCAGAGAAACTATGAGATCTGATTTTATTTTTTGTTCGTCTGTAGATTTTAAAGAATGCGGTTGGCGAGTAAATGATTTCTAACACCATGTCATGACCCTTGCGCCATTCTTTTAAGAATAAAATGGAACCTAGCTGCTGATGGCAATGTATCGATTCTTCACTAACAACCTTAATTCGAACACTAAATTTATTGTGTGTTTGTGTGCATAACATGATGTGATCATTAGTTCTGCACAAACTGTGCGTTATACCTAAGCACCACAAACATAGCAATGTCAAAGACATCACAAGCGACACCAGGCTCAGTCCCATGCAGTCTTTGTCGCTATAGCATTGTTTCTTTCACCAAACTTCCCAATACAACAAGAATAGAAATATCATCAAAAACAAGTATGCAAAATGCAGCGATGGACCTATACCACAAGTTATTCTAAAAATAACCGTCAATGTAAACTCCTTCAGAAGCTTTTGTGTCTTCTACTATTTATGAAGTTGAAGAGAATAGAGTTGGGGTACCTGTTTAGAGTGGGCTATATGAGGTACCATCTTTCTTTGCAGTGTTTTAAAATTTTCATGTAAGTGTTTGAACCTTTAGATTCCTTATATCCAATCTATGTTTCTGACCAAGGAACCATAATGCTAATGGGGAACTTGGTGAGGAGAAATTGTTTACCGTGTACTCGAATGGAGATAAACAGTGTGTAGTAGGGCATCTCCAACCTCACTCCATTTTGCAGTAAAATATGGAATGGGGTTGGAGATGCTCTTAGAAGCCATAAAATTTTACTAAACAGTTGGATGTTGCATATCGTAACAAGTTTAGATGTTTTTCACTAGGGTATGTATCGATTTATGATTCCAATTTTATTAGAACTATAAACGAATTTCAACATGTTGCTTATTACCTTTTTGAGGTTTTTGGTATTAAAATTCGTTAAAAAACATAAGTTATGTTGGTTTTTTATGTTATTTTCTCTCTATCTCTCTCTTTTGTTGTTGAGAATTCATGTACTGACGATGAAAACATAATAGCCCAGTTTTATTTGGAACTGTTTTACCCAGATCCATCGTGGAAGAAGGTTTCAACCCTCTAAGCTTCTTGCGGGTTACATGTATAAGTTACTAGATTCTGACCTATTTTTTTTTGTTACCTATTTTGATAAAATTTGCATGAATTTATAATTTTGTATTAAAAATAATAATTATATTTTTTTTTGTTATAATGTTTGAGTTATAAGCAATGTTTCGTATTTATACAGTAAATGGTCTAGTTTTCAAGGTAAGCTATTTAAATTGAATATTCTCTAATAAATTTTGGAAATATGTTTTTATGAGGGAAAATTAATTTTTGGAATATTTTTCTAGTAAACATAAATTTGAATAACAAAAAGAAGAATATGTCAGGAGTAACTTGTACAAGAATTTTGATAGACAAAATTTTCTACAAATATTTAATACTAAAGCTTAATATTAGAAAAAATATACCTCGTGTCGATATCAATTTATTTTTTATAGAAAAATTCTACTATGAATATTTAAATATTAATCTAGTAAGTATGTTGCAACAAATATTTGATTGACAAATTCCCTATACATATTTAAATATTAAATATATAATATAATATAAAAAGAAAATATCTAGGGAATATAGTAAAACAACTTTTTAAATATTATATCTTTTCTATATATTGGAATTATTTTATAAACAGAGTGTTCATATAAAGTATGGTATAATATCACCCTAAGATAGACCTAAAAAGTTTTTGTCACCAAAATAGATTTTAAGGAGAAAAATGACAAAAATAGACTTTATTAAATGGTGTAAATATTCATTTATACCCTTTATGTTAACTAATCTAGACTTAGGGTTTAGAGGGTGTAGGGTTTTGGAGGTGAGGTCTTAAAAAAATCAATTTTTTTAAAAAAAAAATAAATTAAAAAGTCTATTTTGGTCATTTTTTCTTTGAGGTTTATTTAAGTGACAAAAAATTTAAAAAGATATATTCGAGAGGTTTGTCCTATAAACTTGTAATAGATTCATAAAATAGTATATTATAATATTTTTTTTACATATTCTGTTATTTCTAAACATATTTATAATATCAATTATATGTATTGAATTTTTATTTTTTAAAATTTCAAACTTCATAAATTTTTACTATTATTAAAAAATATATATTGTATGTAGTTTAGTGTTGTATCAATAAATTCCAAACTGGAGAACAATAATATTTTCAAAAAAAAACTAATATATAAATTTTTTTATAGTAAGTACGTTTTTAGAAAATTATTATAATTATTTTTAGAATAACAAATATAGTGAATAAAAATAAAGATAGAGGAAAGAGACTATAAATAACTTATTTTTTATTTTTAAATATTTCTTAAATTAATTGTTTGGTTGATTTTAATTACAAATGAAAGACTAAAATTAAGGAGTGACGTGGTATTGTAACTAAATTGGAAAACAATGACATAGTCTTTTTTAGGATCCGGCTTTGACAGTATGGATTTGTAAGAAAAATTGTAATTTTCTTTCTAGTTGAATTATTGAATAGATAATAATACTATCTTAATTTTTTTTAAATATTGTCTTAAGTTATTAAAGTAAGATTTCATGTTCTCTTTACGGAGAAGATGATACTAGGGGAACTTGCCTTAGAGCATATCCTACTCCACTCCTTTTTACCGTAAAATATGATGTGATGTTGGATATGCTCTAAATGTTGATCCCTCTTTTCTCTCTGCTCCTACGACCTTTACAATGTTAGATTATCTTTACAAGCAAAAAGATGTATATGCTTATATATATGTTCTCGAAATTGTTAGCCCTAATGCTAAACTAAGAAAATCAATATTTATATGATAGTGATGGCAAGATGACAGTTGTTCTTCACTTTTTCTGAGTTAAGAAAATACAAAAGATTGATCAATCATTTGGTACGCGGAATTTTTAAAAGAAATTTGGCAAAAATTACTCAAACTTGTTTTTAAATAGAAAAATATACCCCAAATTGAATCAAATGCAAAAGTAACTCAAAATACTAATAAAATTACAATCAGCCCTTTATGATAAAACAAAAAATTTATATACACTTTTACGAATATAACCTCGTGAAGTCTTCTATGTAGTTAGTGAAATCTTCTCATGTATTAAATCTAAAAATAATTTATAAATTTTATAAAAAATATTTTGATGGGAAAAATTAAAATGATGTAATTATACACAGTTTTAAAAGATGTAAATTTAAATTTACTAAAATTAAATTGTTTCAACATAGATGAGGAATTTAGATTGAATCATGATAGTCTTTGTTTTACGGTTTGGTAACATATGCTATAGTATTATTTGTACTTTTAAGGTTATATTTTTGAATCTTATTTAAAAAAAAAAAACAAATTGACCTATATGTTTTTAGTTTTGTGTATATTAAACACTTTATAAGTTAATTTTAAGTTTAATGAAGTATTTTTTGCTATTTAGTTAATTATTTGATTATAGAGTTTGGAAGATTTTCTAGAAGACTTCTCAAGAAGTTTTTTAACATATAATGCACTAGAACACTTCTTAGAAAACTTCGCAACAAAGTCTACCATTTCCCGCATAAATTTAGTTGAATTAATTAGGTTTCCCGCCTAATCATTAATTTAGGAATTTAGGTTTTCCGAATTCCGCCTAATGTAAAGTCTTTCAGAAGTCTTCCATAAGTCTTCCACGGAATCTTCTCATGTATTAGATATCAAAAATAATTTATAACTTTTATAAAATATATTTTGATAGGGAAAAATATAAATTATGTAATTATAGACATTTCTAAATGCTGCAAATTCAGATTAACTAAAATTTAATTGTATTCGATATAGTTGGGTGAATATAAATCGAGTCATGACAGTCTTTAAAAAAAATTGATCTATATATGTTTAGTTTTGTGTATATTCACTAAAAAAATAGTGAATTGTACCAGTTAAATGGAATCACAAAATAAGTGATACAATTTTAAATTACTTATTTATAAATGATATAAATATTTATAATATAAAATTGATTGTAACAATTGATGTTAATAGTAATTAATTTTAACATCAATTAGCTAAAGTGATATAATTTCTATTAATTTATATCATTTTAACATAATTGATGTTATTATATAAATTTATATCAATTAAAAGAATTGATACATTTACGTTGTTGGTTAACATCATTTATTAAAATGATTCAAATTTTACATCATTAATAAACTGATACTAACAAAAATTGGGTAACTATATATTCTTTTAGCATGATTTAATAAAAGTGATGTTATATTATTTTAATTTGCATCATTGAAAACATTTGTTTTACTTTAGTAATTTTTGTTTTGAAACAACCTAACGTTGCAGGATGCCGTTACTATTTTCATTGCTCCCATGTTATTCTATAACTGTTTCATCTTAAAAACCATATTAGTTTTGATCCTCATTCATTCTTTCATCCTTTTTCTACTCTATTTCTTAACTTTTTATCAGTTTAAACAGTAAATTTTGGGCAATTTGATTTATAAAGAAAAAGCAACGCAACAAGAAGCAATCATCTTTCTTATAAGTTATGTTTTATGCATGATTTGAAAGAAATCTAAAGTTTTCTAATCTGATGTAAAGGTAGTATTTTTTTCTTTTGCTCATCATCTTCTAGTTTCACTCCTTTTAGGAAATTGCAAAATTTTCTTTCTGTTTATGGTTTACAAATCCATTTTTGTTGGAATCCATTATTTTTAGTGGCAAATATGAAGAATTGCAAATCCTAAGAGTATAAGTCTTTGTGGAAAGTGGTTGATGGAGAGTCTATGAAGTCGATGCAGTTCCTCCTTTAGAGTGAAGATTGAAGATGAAATTGAAGAAGAAGAAGAAGAAGAATTCGTTTTAATTGTTTTACTTTTCATTTTTCTGGAAATATTTTTTTCTTTTTCCAACGCTTTCATCGAATCTCTGTATATTTTTAATTTATTTTCTTTTTATTCAGATTGTATTGTCAATAGAAAAAAAAAAAAAAAGGTTTTATTGAAAAGTATTTCAATACATTTATCTAAGGACATAAATTTAATATAATGTAAAAATAATTTAAAATAATAATTGAGTTGATAATTATGAGTTATACAGTTACTATAAAAATTAAATCTTAAATTTACTTCAATAAAATTTAATGATATTAATAGTTAAAATCATTTATTTTAATTGATGCTAAACTAACATCATTTAGAAAGCTGATGTGAATATTAATATCGCTTTTTACAATTGATACATCATTTACAATAAATGATTATATCTTTACATTACTTAAATTAATTTATGGAAATATTTACTATTTTACATCATTTTTAAAGAAATGATAAAACTTATTTACATCACCAAAAACTTAGTCATTTATTTAAATAATGTAAAATGTTTTTACATCATTTATAAGTAATAAAAAATATATAATAAATGATCTAAACTAACCTTTTTGTAGTGATTAAACACTTTATAAGTTTATTTAAGTTCAATGAAGTGTTTTTTTGCTATTTAGTTATTTATTTGATTTTAGGTTTGGAAGACTTCATGGTAAACTTACCAAGAAGTCTTCTAGTGCATTATGTTAGAAGACTTTTTGGATGAATAGTAAATTTAGAGTTTAGTCTAGAAGTCTTCTGAACTGAAAATATTGAACTTAATAAAAAAAATTCTCCTTATATAAAGAAAAATTACACATTATCTTTCTTCCTATCGAATGGCTGCAACAAAAATATAAAATTTCCCACTCTAAAACTCGCCAACATCTCTCTAATCTCTTTGATATAAATTTTGGGTATGTACTTTGTGTTTTTTATATGTTGGATTCTAAAAAGTTATAGATTCAACCTAATGAGACTATTTTGTTTATTATTTAAGTATAAAAATTATTTTTGAGTTTTTCTCTCTTTTGAAGACATTTAAATATTTGTGAATAAGTAACCTTTTTTCAAATATGAGTCAGACTTTGGAATATTTCTCTAAAAACTGCTAAAAAGACTTCTTGGGTAGGTGTGAAACTTAATATCCGCTATCCGTAATCCGATTCAAGATTTGCTCCGATCCGCTCTAAAAAATCGGATATCCGGGGGGTCCGGATCCGTATAGAGATTTTAAGGATCCGGATATGGATCCGGACAGTGAAATTTTAGGTCCAGATATCCGGATTTGGATCCGAGCCCACTATATATTTTTAAATTATTTAAAATATAATTATATATATAAATATTTAATATATATAATTTTATAGAAAAAAATAAATTTATTTTTATTAAATTTCAATGTTTTTCAAAAATAAATTTAAATAAAGTAAATAAATAAATAGTAAATTAATTAGTTTTAAATTTAATTTTAACCTTTTTGTAAACAAATTCGGATATTTGCGGGTATCTGGATGTTAGTCTGGATTTCTGACCACAAATATCCAGGAAACCCGAATCCGGATCCGAATAGTGATTTTACGGATTCGACATATCCAGATATCCTAAAATACACCGGATATCCTACCCGTCCCACCCGTATTCTTGGGAAATCTTCTATTGCATTTATGCTAAAAACTTCTCAAGAAGTCTTTAGGAAGTCTTCTTAAGTTTTTTTCCCAAAGTGGTACAAATTTTGGATATGTATTTTTGTGTGTTTTATATATTAAATTCTAAAATTACAGATTTAACCTAATATGATTCTTTTTTATTTATTTAAGCATAAACATTTTTTTTGAAGTTTTTCTTTGTTTTGAAGCATTTGAATGTTTTTGGATACATAGATTTTTTCATATCTCAGTCAGATTTTAGAAGACTCCTCGAAAGATTTTTTGGAAGACTTCTTGGAAAGTCTTCTAGTGCATTTTATGCTAGATAATTTTCCACAAAAAGTAATTTTTATTAGATAAATGATTAAAATATATAATAATAAGAATTATCCAAAATTTAAAAATATATTTAAAATAAAAAATAATTCCTATATATATTGTGTTGTTATCTGAAAAAATATTTTAATTAAAAATTAAAAAAACAGAAAAAAATAACTAAATATTAATAAAGTAATTTTTAACTTTATATACTTGAAAAGAGAATATTGAGTGATTTAAAAAATTTATTTCTATATAATGAATATATTTTACAGGTAAATTCTCAAAACTTATAATAAGTAAAAACTTTCTCATGAAAACACAAATAATAATTTATCATTATAGTCTTTTAATTAGTAATGCATGTATTAATAAGTAAATATAAATTGTATATGCTCGCATGCGCAGACGAAACACCTAATAAAATAAAACAAAGCAAGTTAAAAACCACAAACCTATTAATTTTCGTTTCTAAATATTAGCTATTAGCGCAGTCAATTCATCTATGTTCTTTCATTTCCCTTTTTAGAAAAAAAAACTTCTTTATCTTACGATTAAGTGATTTCAGTAACGTCAATTGTTTGGTCAACCAATACTGTCAATTCAATGTTAAACTAAAATATTTCTAAGTGAGCCTTGTTTGTGTTGTATTTACCAATTATGTTTGTTCTGTTTTTCATTTTAAATATTTGTAAAGTTATTCTACTTTTCATGCATTTGTAGAAAGTTTTGCTGGAAACATGTAATGCAGAGAAAGGTTTTAGGATAATTATTTTATTTATCAGATAATCTGTTAGTTTTTTGGTATAAAATTTCAGCATTGCAGAAAAAAAAAATTGGATTTGGTTTGGCTAAATATTGCTAAAATTCAAAAAAACATTTATCTTTGTTAGAGGGGCATCATTTTGTGGTTGCGGTTTAGGCTGTTTCATCAGCAAAGATGTACTCTATTACTTTAACTTGTTACATATTGATTTAACTTGATTAGTTCATAAAAACTGTAAGTTCATTTTGGCTCACCTTTTCTAACGTGAATTGTTAATGTAGTTGCGAACTGAGATAATAAGAAGAGGTATATATATAATTTGATGACACAATGATGTGTGTTACGCTAGATATAGTAAGATAGTTATGAATTTTACTATAAAATACCAGATTATTCCTTTTTTAAAAAAATATAACACAATGATTTTACTGATGCAATTTACTGTTTAGGTATTTAAAATAGTTAGATAGTTATGATTTTCCTGTTCCTATAACGAAGGCCCATAATCATGCACATATACTGGAATATTACTAGTATTAGGCCTGGGCATCCGGTTACTCGGCTCGGGTTCGGATCGGGTCGGGTCTTGTCAAGTCCGGATCATTCGGATCTTAGATATTTAGACCCAATAAGGTAATAGAATTTATCGTTTCGAGTCATGTCGGGTCCGGGTCGGTTCGGATCTTAGATGTGGGACCCAATAGGGTAATTAAAAAAAATTCGGTTCGGATCCAGGTCGGGTTCGGTTCAGATCCTACCGGACCTGACCCAAAATATACCCAAAAACACACACAAAAAATATGAAAATAGTTTAAATGCCCAAAGTATCTAAAATTTTACCTAAAATTTGACCCGAAAACATAAAAATACCCAAAATTTATTCGATTAATTGAATTATATTTTTAAAAATCTATAATTTTACATAAAACCAAAAAATATACCAAAAAAAATAAACCCAAAACTATAAAAAATATCCTTAATACCAAAAATATACTAAAATATTCATATATATTTAATATATACTAGATATTTTGGGTACCCTATCGGATCTCGGGTTCGGGTTGGGTCGGGTCCAAGATCCACGGATCCTCCACAACAAGACCCAATGGGATAAAATGACATTACCCGTACCCGCCCGAACTGTTATTTTCGGGTCAGTTCCAGTTAAGGTTTTCGGGCCGGGTAAAATGCTGAGCCCTAACTAGTATGTACAATTAAGGGTGTTTTTCAAATATGACTCAAAATTTGGACTCAACCCCAAAAGTAATTTATTCTTTTATAAAATTTTCATTTGCCCTATTTACCCTAGAAGTTTGAGTTATTCACAAAATGTTAGTACTTTTTTTTTTCTTCCGAAAATGAGTGTTTTACTCTATCATCTCCATCTTCATCAAGTATTTAAAATACT
This sequence comes from Moricandia moricandioides, assembly GCA_905132885.1. Classification (NCBI taxonomy): domain Eukaryota; kingdom Viridiplantae; phylum Streptophyta; class Magnoliopsida; order Brassicales; family Brassicaceae; genus Moricandia; species Moricandia moricandioides. Next base: position 209,428 of record CAJHQQ010000295.1, read on the forward strand.
GTCATTACCATCAATACACTAACCACCATGGATAAGCAATTTGAAGCTATTAATGCACAAACTTCGACTTTCACTCTTCCTATCTCATTTTTTATGAACACAAATCATATCTTTTCACTCACTCACTCTCTCTAAATTCATTCAAAAAACCAAGATTTCGATTTCAAAATTTGTAAGGTTCATAGAGACACTGACGCTCATGATTCTTGGTCATTAACAAGTGGGTCACTTTCGTTGTGAAGTTCTGTGTGTTTAAATAAAGTAAGAAAGTTATATCATAAGTTCAATGTATGAAATCACAAAAAAAAATTAGATCTATTCATGAAGAACACTTCTCTAGAAGTTTTCTCGATCGAAAATATTTATAGAGAAGTTTTCTGGTTAATGCACAAGTTATTTTTGCAATTTTTTTGTGTGTTTTTAATAGAATACTTCCCTAGAATTCTTCTAACTTTTCTTTGTTAACAAAAAAAATGAGAAGAACCGAGAAGACTTCTCGAGAAATCTTCTCGGATAAACAAGTTAGTTTTGCAACTGATTGAAGTATGTCATAAACTTGACTTTTTCTAAAAGAATTCTCGGGAAGTCTTCCTACAAAACATTTTTAGGGAAGTCTTATTTCCTAGAAGACTTATCATTGTCGCAAGAAGTCTTCTCACTACCCAAGAAGTCCGCGTATGTTACTTTTTCAATTAACAATTAATAGTAAAACATTTATTATCAACGAGAAGACTTCTCAAATTTTATTTTGGGTTTTTGGTCAACCATTTGGTTACGAGAGAAGACTTTTCTGAAAAAGTCAAATATAGTCAATTGCAAAAGTAACCAAGGCAGACTTCTTGCGACAGCTAGAAGACTTCATGTGAACGTAAAATGACTTCTATATTAAAATATTAGAAGACTTCTTTCGACAGTTAGAAGACTTCTTAGGAAGTATTTTGCGTCAATCTTTATTAAAATTCAATTTTCTCAAAACTTTAAAAGAATTTTTATTATATTCTTGTTAATTCATGTGTATTAGTCAATATTGAGACTCCTAGATGAACTTTTTAACTTATTTGGTGATAATTATGAGGTTACAAATGTTCATGTTTACTAATGTTTCTAGCTAATCCCAAAAGACTTCTTAATAAGTCTTCTAGAAAAGTCTTCTACGTTAGATTTTCAAGAGTGTTACGTAAGTTCAAGATATGTTTTTAACTTTCAAAAGTGTTAAGTAACTTCAAGAATATCAAATTCATGTGGTTTAATGTGTCTTTTTAAATCATAAGATATAATTTTTTAATTTTCATGAGATTTAATTTTTTTACTTTTACTTAAAATTTAATTTTGTGAATTTGTGAATTTGGCTAAATTTTCTTGAGAATTCTTCTTTTAGTTTTAGTAATTTTGACTAAATTTTTGTTATGTTTTGTTGTGTTTTTCTATGAGTGGGAAGAATGTCAATAACTTCAATAAAGTTAAGTACTTTTAGCAATATAATATTGTAAACATGAATATATTTACCAAATCATTTTCATTAAAATCTCTTCAAGTTTACAAAAGAATTCACAACTAAAAGAGTACACATAAAAATTATAAAACAAACCACAAACAAAACTATTACACATAGAAAACTAGATGTCATTCTTCAACATAGATAAGCTTGAATTCTACTTGATATCATCAATTTGTGCCACTTTGGGCGGAAGATTTCTTGGGAAGTCTTATTCCGAGAAATATTTCGAGAGTCTTTTGAGAAGTCTTCCAAAGTCTAAGTGAGATCTAAAAAATCTGCATATTCAAAACATTTAAATGGCTTAAAACCGAGAAACAATTTAAAAATAATTTTTCTACGCTTAAATAATAAACAAAACAGTCACATTAGGTTAAATTTACAACTTTTAGAATCTACCATAGAAAATACACAAAATATATCCAAAGTTTGTACCACTTTGGGCAGACTTCGGAAGACTTTATGAAAAAATTTTGTGAAGTTTTCTAGCATAAAATGCATTGGACGACTTCTTGGAAGTCTTCCGATAAGTCTTCTGGGACTTCCAAAATCAGACTTAGATCTAGAAAAATCTTCATATTCAAAAAATATCCAAATGACTTCAAAACAAAAGAAAAAACTTCAAAATAGTTTTTTTATACTTAATAATAAACAAAACAGTCACATTAGATTGAATCTATGACTTTTTAGAATCTACCATATAAACATAAAAGAGTACATATCCAAAATTTATAGGTCTATCTTTGAAAGAATAAAAGATGAGAAGCATGTAATAAAAACATCCAAAAACAAGATAAATTAGTGAGAAAAACATAAGAAAAACGAGAAATAGATTTAATTTTTGGTTTTTCAAATTCAAAGAGATTAGAGAGAGGTTGGAGAATTTAGAGTGAAAAACATTATATTTTTGTTGCAGTCATTTGATAGGAAGGGAGATAATGTATAATTTTTTTTATATAAGGAGACAAAAATTATAATTAGGTTAAATATTTTTAGTTCAGAAGACTTCTAAAGAAGTCTTACCCAAATTTACTATTTGTCCAAACAGTCTTCTAACATAATGCCCTAGAATACTTTCTGGAAGACTTCACATTAGGCGGAAAACCTAAATTTCTAAATTAATGATTAGGCGGGAAACCTAAACTCTACTATAATTTAAGGAGGAAATAGTAGACTTTGTTGTGAAGTCTTCTAGGAAGTCCTTTATTGCATTATATGTTATTCCAAAAATTCTTCTGGGAAGTCTTACAAAACCCTATAATCAAATAACTAAGCAAAAAAATATTTTATAAATTTAAAAGAAACTTAGAAAGTGTTTTAAATAAAGTTCTATATAGTCACTAACACATATTTGTCAAATTAAAACAAATAAAAATTTAAAAGGTAAGATTTAAAAATCTAACCCTAAAAATACCAACAATACTACAACATATGTTACCAAAACTTAAACAAAAGACTATCATGACTCAATCTACATTCACTCATCTATGTTAAAAACAATTCAATTTTACTAAATCTAAATTTACATCATTTATAAATGTTTATAGTTATATGATTTTAAATTTTTCCCCATATAAATAATTTTTATAAAACTTTTAAATTATTTTTAAGATCTACTGTACAAGAAGACTTCAAGGGAAGTATTATCAGATGATACTTATAGGGAAGTCTTCTTACGCGGAGGGTTATAATGGTAAAGTTTAATAGAAGTTTTTATGTTTGATCAAAAGAGGTGTTGTAATTTCATTATCCTTTTGAATTACTTTTGCATTTGATTGAATTTGTGATACATTTTTACATTTAAAATCAATTGTAAATCATATTTGGCAAATTTCTCACATTTAAATCCTATCTATATGAAATTTTACAAAAAAAAAAAAGAATTTGAAATGATGTTGAATCCCACAGAATCTACTATGAAATAATTAGTGGTAATATAAATTTTAGGAGTTTTTAGGAATTAGTTCATATACATATTTTATTGTGATAACTTATTTAGCATGTATACATTGTTATATGATCATTTCCATTCTGAAATATTTTATATTTTAAAACTTTCATGTAAAAATGGTGATACCAAATACATAACCAGTGGATTTCATAAACCATAGGATTTAAATATATAATCTCCAAAACATGACTGGTGGATTTCTTAAACCTTATGATTTAAACATATGATTTCTTAAACCGAACCGGTGGATTTCTTAAAGCTTTGTAATATGTTTTAAAGTATATGATATAATCGTATTTCGGCCCATATAATTATTGTTGATCATCCTATTGTTAATGGGCTCCGTACGGTCAACTAATGAAGGCTTCGCAAAGATTAAATTTACTGTTAAGATTGAGCGCCATAAGTTGGTAAATATTGCGATGAAATTAAATTTTGATCTGCGCTTTGAAAACATATTGAAAACATAGATTTAATTTCAGAATTAAAAAATAGTTTTATATGAAGTATATATAAGATATTGTATAGGTCTAGACACCTTTATCCGAAAAAAAAAACAAAACTAATACCGAACCGAATTCATAAATAACCAAATGGATCCTATATTTTTATAATCAAAGAACCGAAACCAAACCAAACGAATGGTACCCAGATCTTTAAAATAAAAATTAGATACCTAAAATTATTAATTTCTAAATAACTAAATATCATAAGAATACTATTTATAAACCAATTTTTTGAATACTTTTATTCCGCAAGTTTAAAAATATCCAAATTATCCATTGTTTTATTCAAACAACCCAATATTTAAATTTAAAAACCTGAATTATCCGATGTTTTACTTATATTATTCGAAATTACCCAAAAAATCGAATTGGAACAGGATTAGGTCCGATTTTTTTTATATTAACTGGTTCTCAACTTTGCTACCTGAACCAAACCAAAAAAGTTTCTAAATTTCTAGAATCAAAAAAACAAAATACCCAAACCAAAATTGAATATTGAGGCCCAATAGTGTATGTATATTAAATGGTGCGAAGAAAGCATTCTTTTTCTACAAATTTTTTTAACTCATTTTATTGGAGTACATATGTAGTTTATAGATGAATCAATATATGAGCATTGCTTTCATATTAAATCAGACCCGCATTTGAACCAGTAAAATCGTTGATCCATATATAGTCCGGTTCAGATTTAATGAAAATCCGGTAAAATTAACAAACATATTATTAACCTATGATCTGATAATGGTTAACCGGGTAAAAACCCATAAAATTTGATAGTATTTTGAAAAATCATTGAACTTCTCATATACTTTTTACTAGTACATAAAATTAAATAAACTATTTGATTTGTGATCTAGTATTGTTGCCTATATGACCTAGTATTTATCCCATATTTTCTTCTGATTATGAGAAGAAACGATCCAGTGGAGAATTTTGAAGAACAATATAATAAGGAGTTGAAATATTATATGTAAATGAGGTTATAATATGTGATATTTTGTTAAGATACGTTATGGGATTGTAATATATGATAAAGGATTTTTCACAATCCTAATATCAAAGTAGTATAGAGAGTGTCAATCCAATCCTAAGTTGTTTTAAGCAATGAGAATGCAAATCTTGTGCTTAATCTAAGTGCAATCAATGTAGTGATGAAAAGAAACAAGTAACAAGAACAAGCAATGTAAATAACTAAAGTTTTCAATCAAATAGAGAACTAGGACTCATGGTATATGCATTTGACTTCAAATGATTAAGTTCCAATATAAGGTGGCAAGTTATCAATTAATAGGTTCCCTTAAGTCTATATTGAAACATTACACAAGTTCTTTGTCAAGATACATGTCCATATGTCATTATGCATTAACATTAAATATATTTGGCTTAATACAGTCAAACATACATTTATACTGAAACATGCATTTAAATCAAGTCTAATAACTGTCTAGCAGTCTTAACATTAAATGTCTTTGGTTAATCAAGCTAGAGCATAGTTGAGTTGGTTCAGACATTTCATCAAACACCTTCCGGGCATGAAATGTCTAGAGATCAAGATTAGAGATATCAAGAATAATCTAGCATTGAACACACTCAATAAGCAATGAAACATATAAACCTAACATTAAACACCTTAGATATTCACTTAATCACTCTAATCACCCTAACCCATGAATCCAAAAAGAGTATATTCACTAATTTTCATAATTAATTTTAAATCTATAATAGATTTAAGACTAATCATGTTAAGAAGATGAAATAGACTCAATAAATTCAAGAAAGAAAGATTAAACTACTAAAGATTCAAGTTTCCTCCAAAATATCAATGTGTTTAGAGAGAAGAAAAGCATCCCTCTAAAATTAGGTCTAAAGTGTAACTTATAGTAACTTAAAATATGAGGGTAAAATAGTAAAAAGTTTGGTTTCAGTGTCGACCACGGACATGCTCGGTCCGCAGCCGTGGTCTGCAGTCTGTCCTTTTAAAAACTAGACCTCACTGCCTTGATTTCACGGACTGCCTTCACCCGCGTCCATTGTCCGCGGATCATCCACGCAAAACTCGAGCTCTCTGATCCAAATATGCGGATGGGTATTGTCTGCAGTTCTTGCCCATGGTTCAGTCTTGCTCACCTGATCTTACTGCCTTAAATCCGCGGACAAGCCATGTCCGCGATCGACCCATCTACAATGATCATTTATCCAAAGCTCAATCTTTACTTTGTTTGATCCAAGATGGCTTCAAACACTTCCAAAATTTTCAAAAGGATACTCCAACACTTAATAAAGACATATGCATGGAAATGCAACCTATTGATATCTAAATAATAATATAAATGATCAATATGAAAATTATTGAAAATTCATAAGATATCAATATATATCAACGATAAACATACAATTCGTTGGTGGACGAATGGCTTGCAATATATGGGAATATAGAATAAATGTGAATGGGTTTAAGTTTCTTAATGCAACAATATGGTTGTTTAATTTTCAGTAGAAAGTAATTAATAATGTTGTGCATAAATATAGGAATGGCATGGCATTATAATTATGAAAGAAAAGTTAGGACAAAATCCTATTAAGGATCATGTTTTAATAGTCTAGATAGAGATTATTTTTTAAATGTATAAGATAGACTAGAGTTTAATCCGCCTGACCGTGCGGATGTTTGTTCTAACTAAAATAGATATAACATGTTAAAATATAACAATTTAGTGGTTGCACTTGCACTACTTTAGTTTTATTTTGAGATAGTATAATGTGTTACTAATTTTTGATTTATATTATTATAAATGCTATTGTCTTTAGACCATATTATAATGTTTGTTATAATTTTCTATTATTGGGTAGACATTATAATAGCGTCTATTTAGAAAGCTAAATATGGTTTTCTATATATTAATACCCCTTTTTGTAGTGAATCTTGTTTGATTATGCAACCCTTTAGACCAGATGATTCCAATCATTCATAAGACCATACTCCCACAAGGCCATGAACCCACCTAGGCCACACACTCACAATAATGAACTACATCCGGCTTGATCTCGAGTGGAATCACCACCAAGGATGCATAGAGAACCTCAACGTAAGGCGCAACTATAAATCAAAACATATTCCATGATTTGACACACCTCGATACCCGGATGACACATGCGGTTATCACCACTAGAAGGTATTCATTAGCCACATGATCCATCTCTTCTACTACTATTAAGACAACTAATGGTGCATACATGTCTATACTCATATGGAAATGTATCAAAGGTGACCTCCTGATTTATCAACAATTAGAGTAGGAGAAAGCATTATGACTATATATCTTCTTTTCATATCATATTGTAGAAATGAACACAAATCACTTGTATCTTAATTACCTCCAACATTATTTACGAAGAAAATAATTGTAACACATATACATATAAACTTCTAAGACCGATACTTTCAATTTCATTTATTTTTGGCAAAGTTTTAACATTAAAAACGCTTATAATAATTTTTATTCAAGATCGTACATGCGCATAATAATTTTTCTCTTCTTGCGGGCACTTGTATTAAAACTCTATGACCCTCATTGTAAGTGAACTTTTCATGTCTATTATCTATTTGTGGACTACAATTTTTTTATAGTTGGTATATTATTTTTGAAAAGTTAAAATTTTGTTTATTACACTTCGTAGTAATCACTGTGATCTTTTTATATTTTAACTTTGCTTGCGCAATATCAAAATGATTTCCCAATATATTACTGATGAAACTTTTAACTGAATTATGTTTAACTCTAAAAAATTTCTCGTATTATTGACTATAAAAGATAAATGCAATTAATTTATTAACTAAATCATTTTTAAATTTTTCTATATACATCTTTGTATACCAAAACCGAAACATTGAAATTATTCTCACTCACAGAATGTAACGTCTTACAAATTAAGTCGTCATCTCCGATACTGTAAACCCGTATAATTCTACACGCGTCTAGATAACCGTCCAGGCGTTACATATACAATATATTATAAATGTACAAAAGGTATTAAAAACGTGTATAGAAAATTGTAAATGCTACAAAATTGTAGATGCTTGCATTTGAGGTTTATATATAATATATGATAGACCAATTAGGTAGGAGGGAAAAAATCCGTATAAAAGTAAAAGTGAGGTAAAAATTTTTGTAAAAGAGCTTAAAACTGTATCTATATAATACAACCATTTATTTTGTTTTTCCTAGTTTCACGCATGTTTTTGGGATAAGGTATGTCATTTTAAAGTGAGGTGAAATTTCACAGGAAGAATATATGAAAGAATTTAAGCAGGAAAAATGAGACAAGCGTCATGAACGTGTCAATCGAGAAACGAGAAAGCAAATAATAGATACCAGATTCGACGTACCACATTAATAAACATCAATCTTCTACGGTTTTATCTGAAAGGCTTTTTTCAATATCTAAACATCAAATATCGATTATATTTTTGTTGCAGTTACACTCTTCTTTATTACTCCAATAAATTTAAAATAAAATAGCTATCACTCGAATGCATGCATGCTCATGCTTATATATACAGAGAAATGTCACCATTGTAAACTCCGCCCCATCTCAATATTAAAAGTATCTCTTTAAGCTCTAGTTTCCACTGACACATCACTGCTCGTCTCCTACGCTATTTTCCTTTCTTCTTCTACCTATATTACTGTTCCGGTAACAAGATTTATATTTTTGTTGTTTATATTACTTTATCACAGTCTGCGATCTAATGCAAATTTGGCTCATGGTGTCCTCGCCAACATGTTCCAACAGTTAGGCTTCTCATTTTAGAAATAAAATCAATTAAGCTTTTGAATTTAGCTTTTAAAGCAAACACTCACAATCTGTAATGAAATTAACATCCATAATTGTTCTCGCTTATTGCAAATCTGTTAGACATTAATTTCATAACTTTTTGTTTGAAATTTAGAATCTCTGACTGATATATGAATGCATGTTCACATTTCAATATTTATAGGTCTTAAAACGATGCCGTTTCCCCAATCAGAGAGTTCAACCTTCCATGTATTCAACCACGATTTCCAAACGCAACTGGAAACGTATACGCAGGAAACCGAAGTAGAGGAGCACCCACCAGTAGGCAGACAAAACTCAATCATGTCACTGACCCTTGACGAGATTCAGATGAAAAGCGGCAAGAGCTTTGGAGCAATGAACATGGACGAGTTCGTCGCTAACATGTGGACAACTGTCGAGGAAAACGACAGCGGAGGAGCCGGAGCCAACCAGGACGGGAAGAAACCGACCATACTGCCACGTCAAGGTTCGTTGTCAGTCCCCGTACCTATGTGCAAGAAAACCGTCGAGGAAGTTTGGTTCGATATACAAAACGGCGTACAACAACCACCACCACCGTCTTCAATTCCTGGTCAAGACCTCGACGAAGATAATCGCCGGCAACAAACCCTCGGGGAGATCACGCTCGAGGATTTTCTTGTTAAGGCTGGGGTTGTTCAAGAACCATTAAAGACAACGATGAAAATGTCGAGTTCGGATTCCGGTTATAATCCGGAGTTCGGAGTCGGTTTACATTACCAAACCAAAAATAATTATGGTGATAACCGGACGGTTTACAATGATAACCGGACGTTTTACTCGGGTATGGGAGAATCCTCAAGCTGTATGACCGGAAATGGGAGGGGTGATCAGTGCTTAACCGGTTTAGATGCTTTTCGGATCCAGAAACGAATAATTGACAGTCCACCCGAAATACTGATGGAGCGGAGACAGCGACGGATGATTAAAAACCGCGAATCTGCGGCACGGTCTCGAGCCCGGAGACAAGTAAGTCTGAGATCAAATATATACAATTTTCATCTCTATAAAAACATGCCTACTATTTTCTTATTGAATCTGGATTGTACCTTTATTTATATAGTTTTTTGGTTTGGGTAAAAATATATTTATTTATATAGTTCTTAGCAATGTTTTGAAAATCGGAATGGACACCGACTCGGTATATCTATAGGTTGACTGGTTGAACCGGTTCAACCGGTCGAATCGGGTTTTCTATTTTTAAAAAATTTAATATATATAATCATATATTTACATTATATAGGTCTACAAAAATAATTCTACATATAATATATTTTTTATTCTCTTTATTAACTAGAAAAATGAACAATAATCATAACTCTAATTATATATACAACAAACAAGTGAATATTATGTAAAACTGAAATTAATAAAAACCAAACGATTGATTGTTTAAATTACTATATTTATTTATTTATACAATAAATGTCTCAAATTTTATGAATATGTCAAAATAAGAATAACATATGAAATATTAAGTTTTAATAACAGTTGAAAATATATTATGTTAATTTTTTGGAACCGAGTTTTATAGTTGACTCGGATCATTGGTTTTACCGGTTTTTTGCTGGTTTTATCGGGTTTTTTTAAATCCGATTTTAAATCAAAGCGGACTCGATTTTTTAAGTGACTAAAGCGAGTCACGGTCGGACCGGTTCGATCCGGTTTTCAAAATCATGGTTCTTAGAGAATACGTTTAACTATTGACCAATGTGGTTTTACTTTCTTTTAGGCGTATACTGTGGAGTTGGAGTTGGAATTGAACCAACTCACGGAAGAAAATATGAAGCTCAAGAAAATTGTGGTAATTTCTTGATTAATCATTGTTGCAACCACACGTTATCTATGTTTTATATCTAAACAAATATTATTATGTTATTTTTATTATTATTATTCTTACAATTCATACATTTTTTTCTTGATAGGAAGAAAATGAAAAGAAAAGAAGGCAAGAGGTAATTAATCAAATTTCCATATGTACTCTCCCCAGGAAAATATTAAATATTTTAAGAGGTCATCAACGAGTATAGATTCATCACTTCATCAAATTACATCACATTTAAAAATAACAAAATAAATGTGATACTACTCAAACAAGCGTTATAAAGTAAATTATCGTCGTGTAACAAACTAATAAATGTATAGCGAATTTGTTTTGAACTTTTTTAATCATTCTAATTTAATAAACTTTCACAAAAAGTATTTAATCATAAATGGCATGCAGGTGATGAACAGAAGCACCCAAATTACTAAAGAGAAGAATGGCGACAAATTAAGAAGGATTCGCAGGATGGCTAGTGCAGGGTGGTAGATTAGAGTCTGTGTAATATATAGACCATTTCCAATTCCATATACATATTTATTATATATATTATTTTGAGACAAACGCGAAATTTGTGTATATGATCATCCCTTTTACCAACAAATATAATTAAACGGTTCATGTTTTTTTTGTTACAAATAGCATTTATTCTATTTAAAGTAATTTCTCTAACCAAACTGATAGTAAACATCAATATTGTTAAAGAAATGCCACTCCCTTATTTAGATACCATAATTATTTAATATTAAATAAAGAATTAATTTAAAAATATTCTAAAATTAAAAAGATAATTATTTTATTTTTAAAAGGTACCATTATATCTATTATTATAAAAACTAAGGCATTTTTCAAAATCAACCTAAATATTCAAGTTAAACCTAAAACCAACTTGTTTTTGTAGTTACTATTCATCAGAATTATTTACAATTTTTTTATTATTTATTTATTTATTAATTTTGAAATATGCAAAAAAACCAAATACACATTAAATATTTCTTCTTAATTACAACTATACCATCATCATCAATATTTTCAACCACCAAAAACCACCATTTTTGATCTCTTAAAACTTTAGAATTAAATTTCAACCACTTTTTCCTCATTATAAACAAGCAAATCTTCATTTCCTCTCATTTTCTCTATATTTCCATCTAAAAATCTCTCTTAACCTTCATTTTCATAATCACAAACTTCATAATTTCGTATTTTTTTCACTTGTGAATCGTCAAAAATGCTTTCTTTTGGTCATTACTGGAGTTTGACAATTGAAAAGGCCGGAAACGAGCTTCACGCTACAAAAGGTAACTATTTACATGGCTTACGTCGTTTCTCAGATCTGTGTCGCGATAATAGACTGTTTTATATGTCTACGCCCTTGTGTAGATGTATAATGCAATCTATTTGTCAACGCACATGTCAGTTTTTCAATTGACTAAACGGATTTTTTTTTATAACGTAACCTTCCCCAACAGTCTACATCTTAACCTTTGACAACAAAAACAAAAAAACTACATAGACCTACAAAGACGACTACACAAAAAATGTTAGTTTTGCATTTGACTGAACTTTTGAATTTTCATAAGCAGACTTCAATGTAAGTCTACGAAGCGTAGACTACCGGAGAAGTTTACTTAAGGTCAGTTTTGCATTTGATCCAAACTTTGACTGCGTTGAAAATGTTAGTATTGTGTTTAACTAAAACTTTTTAAAATTAATTTTTTTTTTTTAATATGTAGACTTCATATGCAGTCTTCTCTTCCAGAAAAAAAAATGTAGACTACGCGTGAAGTCTATTTTTTTATTCTGGTCAAATACAAAACTGAATAGTCAGATTTGAGAGTAAACTTCTTGCGAAGTCTGCAAAGTTGTAGACGTTCATTTCAATCTACCCCTAAAAAGTCAAACATAGTCAATTGCAAAACTAACCTCATTCAAAAAATTAAAACATGTATATTAAGTCTACTTCTGTAAGTCAAATCCTGAAAAGTTCTGGTCAATAGCGAAACTGACCTTTTTAAAGTTGTAGACTGAAAAATTACTTATATAAAATCACAACTTTTTTTCAACTATAAAAAATAACCCATAAAATGGTCAATTGCAAAAACTAACCCAAAGAGTAGACCTATCTGACCGCCTACTGATGTAAACTGAAAAGAAAGTCTACCACCTTGTAGACTGAAAATGAAGTCTATTTTGAAATATACATTAAAAGTTAATTTTTGTATTATGCATTAAAAATTTCATGATTTTTTCGTTTGAATGTGTGTAATAGTTAATCCTAATGGGTATGAATGATTTTGAATAGAAAAGTGTTGTAATTATGAAAGCATAATACTTTTGATTTTGCTATATTGTTAGGTAACAATTGTAGACGTATTAGTAAGCCTACGTTAATTGTTTTATGAAATATGAAATACTTCTTATCTAATTATGTAAACCTGTATTTTTTTTTGCAGGAAATGGCTCAAATACCTGTTGCAGGAAATGGCTCAAATACCTGTTGCAGGAAATGGCTCAATTTCTTAGCTAATAATGTTACTTTCTGTCGTGCAGACCAACGTGTTAGTCTTCTTTAACAGAAAGTAGACTTCTTTTTAAGTCTCTTACAGAGAAAGACTAATACGTAAGTCTTTGGATTGTATTAGAGTTGTACTTTTGGTCGAATATGAGTTAAAATCTCTGAAAGAAGAGTACTATACTGATATAAAGGATAATATTTTGATAGATAGTCGAGTAGCAGACTTCTGTAAAAGTCTTTTGTAAAAGAAGACTAATACTTAAGACTGCTGCATGCAAATTACACAAGTTTTTTATAATCATAAGTTTGGTACAAAAGCCTGCTACATCAATCTATTACTCACAACACAATACAATAGTCAGGTACAAAAGACTACTATGTCAACCTACATATATCCGATGAGGAAATTCACCAAAAAAAATTCACACTTTCTTCCAATTTACCCAAAAAAATAGATTGCAAACCTTAGTCATAGACACCCAAATGCTTGTAGTCGACTTTCTTTGTGCCGTTTATGCTGGTCTCATCAAATATCTGAGTCTCCATCTGAGTCCTGATTCTCTGGATGTTCTTATCACACAGATCATGATGTGGGAATTTCATGCCAAGTGCATGGCATTCTATATACTTCAGGTAATACACTCCACACTCACCACTTTGGTTGTTTTGTGGTATCCCAGATGCCGAGACCCGCTCATGTGTGAAATCAACTGTGTACAACTTTCTCTCCTCACCGCAAAATAACATATGCAGCATGTACGGCACCATGTGTGCAAGAGGCTTTACTGTCTTAGTCATTTTTTCATCCTTAGTGTAAGCAACATCACTATCTCAAATCACTATGTGTCTCCTCGGAATTGATATCCAGCAAGCTACCCAATGATTCTTCTTGACTAATAATGGCGCATATATATTATCAATTTCCACTGCCCATGTCTTATCTGATCTGCAATATGCTGGTTCCTCGCCTGTGTAGTAGTTCAATAAGAACAAATGAGCTTTTGGCCCTCAACAACAATAAATGGATTATATCCCTGGCCTCGCTTCGGCTTGTTAGAAATGATAACCTTTGTTGTGCTGTTTCCAGCAAAAGGAGATAGCTGAGTTGCCGCAAGTCTATGTTACCTGTCAATCTTAGCACGGGACACAATGCTAGCCGCTCTCAGTTTACTAACTTGTTTCAGTTTTTTCGCAGAGGCATAATCAATATGTGATTGTTCTTTGTCTAATATAACAATACTTACACCTCTATTATCATTCTCACTCTGCATTTGTTTTCAATAGAAAGAACACATTAATAAAAATATACATCCATTACAATATGGTACAAACCAAAAGAGAACAGTCAAATGCATATGTTTTTCAAACCAAACAAGCTAATATTTCAAGGTTCAAAAAACAACATAAATAAGGTTCCATCGTTCCAAATGCAAATGCAGACAAGTTGTTTCGTTTTCACTGGTTTTGTGTCTCTTTTTGGAATGAGTGGTTTGGAAGAGGGTTTGATATTAACCCCAGTGACTTGGGCGCTTTTAGCTTTGGCTCTTGTTTTCATTCTGGTGGGTTGGGGCGTTGCTTCCTCAGCTTTGCTTTCAGCTATGTCCTCCTCAGCTTTGTCTCCATCAGAATTGTCTGCGTCAGGTACATCAGCAGATGAACCAGCTTTGGTGTGGTTTTCCTTCCAGCCTTCACGCACAATTTTCTCTACAGCTCCCATCTTCGCAGTAAGGCCCTCAATCATGCGGGAATGTGTCTTCAGAGTGTCCTCGCATCTGTGAAGCCCCTCAACCATATTAGATGTCAGGCCAGTTAGCCAATGACCTATTTCTGCTTTCAAGATCTCCATATCCAGGCCATGGATCTCACGAGCCTTCTTGCGTGATTCTTCCTCAGACTCAGTGGGAAGAGTTGCGTGATTCTTGCTTCGCACCATCTGACCAGCCTCTGTCTTCATCGGATGGATATACACCTTCACATTTATCAACAGTGATGTTCCGACAAGAGGCCAATGACTTTGTTCCCACACCTAGCCTGAACAAAACATTGCCTTCACTATGTTATTAGCCTTTTTATCTTCCAGATCATCATTCCAGAGAGGGAAAATTTCAGAGTACTCCTTCAAATTAAAGTTGTTAGCCCTAGTCTGCAGAAAATAAGAATATTAAGTTAGTATAAAACAACTTAAAATCAACATAATACATACATAAACATACAAAGCATACTTTTTTCAGAATGTTCTCCTTGATATTTCCCTTGCCTCTGCAACCTGAAAAGGCAAGTAGAGGTGGGGTCGGTAAACCTTCTATAGGTTCACCAAACTCAACTGCAAATTCAGGGAGACAATTGTAGACCCAGACTTGAAGAACCTGAATGAAACCTTCAATAGCATACATCCTTTCCAACTTTGCAACCTTCATTGAGTCCATCAAGAATTTAAATGCAACTCTTCCCCACGGGTAATCTTCAAAAGCATCTAGATCCATCACTAACCTAGCTAGTCTAGCTCGTGTGGGTGTCTAGGTTCTTGGTGCTTCGATGAAGCCAGCATAGATGGCGAGATACCCTAAACGCAACCGATCTTCTCGAGACCATGTTCCGCACTTCTAACACGCAACAGTTAATTCATCAATACTTGGCTCCTGGTCGATATGCAATACTAGCCGCCCACAAAATGCTTTCATGTCATCCGTTACCTCAACCAACGAATTCTCGAGATTCTTCACATACTCATAGTTCAGGCCAGTTATCTCTTCAAATTCAAGCAGAGAAAACCTCACTGGTTGAACACCTGCAAGACTCCACAACTCATACTTTTTCTTGCACTTGAGCTGAAAACACAGTACATAGTGCACCAGTCTCGAAGCCCATCCAAAATCCAATTCATGGAGCTTCAAGAACACTCCCAATCTCGAGTTCTTGAGCTCCTCCCGTTCCTTTTTGTCGAGTGCATTTTTAAGAGCATGGAAGAGCTTGATGTCATCACTGTAGTAAGCAATGCTTTTAGACGGGACAGGTTCCTGTCCTAGAGTATACAACCTCGGTGGGAAATCAAGCTTATCCATTTTGTAACCTGCACCAAAAAGACACAAACAAAGAATTATACAAGTGAAGTCTACAGTTTAAAATGAAGTCTACACGAGAAGCCTATAAATTCAAACATCAGTGTACACGAGAAGTCTACAAATTCAAAACATCAGTCTACATGAGATGTCTACAAATTCAAAACATCAGTCTACATGAGAAGTCTTGAAATTAAAAACATCAGTTGACAAATTCAAAACATCAGTCTACATGAGAAGTCTACAAACTCAAAACATTAGTCTACAAATTCAAAACTTCAGTCTACACTTCAAAATGAAGTAGACTGACCTGAAGTAGAGAAATAGATTAGAGAGGATGCACCGCTCGTTAGAGAAATGGATCTAAGACTGGTCGACTCAGATCTGAATCAAAAGAAACTAAAAGGTTAGTAAACAAGGATGAGCTTGTTAGTTTATTAGTTAAATGAGAGATAGAGATGACAAAGAGACGTACGTCGGAAAGATGAAGTACAGTCCCTTCCCGGCTAGGTATGAGAGATGACAGAGAGATGAAGTAGAAGCCGTGATACTGACTGGAAGTAGAGATTTAGACGAGAAACGCCGTTCCTTAGAACTCGCCGGCTCAGATCTGAAAAGAGAAAAAGGTAAAGGTGGTCACTTTTTATCGACGAAGAGGTAAAACCGAGACATTTAACTTACCAGAGCGACGGAGCGGACGGAAACGGCGTGGATCGAGTGCACTAGAAATCTCGCCAGAAATCGCCTAGAGAGAGATACGACGAAGATTAGGGTTTTTTACCCGAAAAGCTTGAGAAATCGTATTTATATGCTGAGTAACTTTTCTGGTTAGGTTAAAGAAAGTTTGGTTTAATTCGATTAGGTTAAAATTATATTGGTTAAATCCGGTTAGGTTAAACTGTGTGTAGACTTCTTAGAAAGTCTACAACGATTTTTA
This sequence comes from Moricandia moricandioides, assembly GCA_905132885.1. Classification (NCBI taxonomy): domain Eukaryota; kingdom Viridiplantae; phylum Streptophyta; class Magnoliopsida; order Brassicales; family Brassicaceae; genus Moricandia; species Moricandia moricandioides. The sequence continues at coordinate 226,573 of CAJHQQ010000295.1, forward strand.
TATTTTTTCCCTTTAACTTTTACAAAATTTAATATATTATTTAATAAATATGTTTAATTATTTTTATTTTAAATTTTATAGTCATAATATATGATTTAACATTTTTATAAATGTTTAAATTTTAATTTAAATTTTAGTATTTTTTTCTAAACACCAATACGAATAGACTGAAAAAGGTCTACATATATGTAGATTTTATAATATGTCTACGAACCCCTAAACCACAAATCTCAAACCCTAAATGTTTTGCTTGATCATCAAACAATTTAATTTACTGTTTCAAATATCAAAATTATACAAAATATAAACCACTAAAGATTAATAAGCAGATTTAAGTCAATAAAACCAAAAATTCAAAATCTAAAATCTAACCCTATGAAATCTACTACTAGAAGACATAACATGTTACAACCTATTGTTTCTAACCCATGAACATTGTTTAAGACATGGTTACCAAATTAGTATATGTTCCTTAAAAATGTTTAACTATATAAAATTTTAATTTTTTAACTTCATATTATCCATTATATTAATGATTAGTAAGAAATATTACAATAATTATTTTTATACATTTTTAAAATTAAATTATTAGATAAAATTATGGTATAGACTACATAACAAGTCTATAGAATGAATAGACTTCGTACGAAGTCTACAGCTATGTAGACTTCTTTCTGTTACGTGTAGACTAACAAAGAATATAAACGTAAAATACACTCTTTTTTTTTGGTAATAAGGGTTAAATAGTATTTTTATCACCATGTAGGTTGATTTTGCATTTGACTGAAAATAGAGTACACTTATAGGTTTGACTTGAATATTTGGATTGGTTTTAGCAATTGTCCCTAAAAACTATTTACAGAAATTTCCAAAATATATCCACTATAACTTAAATGAATATTTGGTATTTGAAAAATAATATATTAATGTGTATAAAATCATTTAACTTAATCAATAACATTTTTTTTTCAGAAAAAAGTATTTCTCTCAACAAAATATTTTCAAATATATATTTTTATTATTAAAAATTATATCAAATTGTAACACATTTAAAATGTTTAAAATAATAAAAAACAGATTTAAATTGGCAAAATATATTATTTTAATTCTCATATATATATATATATATAATTTTAGATAGATGAACAAATTATATATGTTAGCATATGATATATGAGTTATATACAAATGTCCACGTCTATTTATTCAAAAACAGGTCTAACTTGGATATAAAAACAATATATGAAACTCAAACATTATAACAAAATAATTTTAAAATTATTTGTTTTCTAACAAAAGATCACACTTTATTAAAATGATCAACAAAACATATACGCCCTTTGAAAACACATATCAAAATCTAGTATCATATTTATAAAGTAGACATTCCCTCTCTTCTTACACCATCACATCATCAAATAAGAGAGGGTCGACGAGCTATTTCTCCCACGAGAACTATCATATAGTATCAGTTCCCCACCAAAATATGACCTAGTGTCAAATCTTCATGATTTGAAAGTTATAAACTCATTTCTCCACGAATTAATAATTTCGAACGTATTTCTCCCCGAATCGATACTTTGAAACTTAATTACCCATAGACCATAGTTTTGATTTGTTTATTATTAACCAAATAATTTAAACCGGCTAAACCAAACCAAAATTCATTTTAAACAACTTTTATTTAAGAATATTTTTTTTCTTTGTTGAAATTTTGAAATATAGATTTTTTTTTTAATTTCAAGGAAGTTTTAGGTTTATATTTTTGTATTTTCTAAAATTTAAAATAGAAAAAATTACTTCAAGATTTCATTTTTATAAATTTTAATAAAATCACAATGAACAAATAAGCTTGTTAAATTTGAATTTTTTTTTTGAAATTTGAAAGAACAAAAAATCAATTTTTGATAAAAATATATGTCAAAATTCAACAAAACATAGATTCTGACATATACTTTTTATCAAAATTTAATTTTTGCTTTCAAATATCAAAAAATACAATAATTTAATAGCTTATTTGTTCACTGTTATTTTATTAAATTTTGTAAACATAAAATCTTTATGTAATTTTTATTTTAAAATTTTAAAATACACAAAATATAAAAAGAAATTGGGAAAGCTTTTTTTGAATTTAAAAAATCTATGTTTTGAAATTTCAACAAGAAAAGAAACAACATTCTTTAATAAAAATTGTTTAAAATGAGTTTTAGTTTGATTTAGCCGGTTTAAAGTATTTGTTAATAATAAACCAATAAAAACCATAGTCTATGGGTAATTAAGTTTCGAAGTATCAGTTCGGGGATAAATACATTCAAAATTGTTAATTCGCGGAGAAATAAATTTAGAACTTTCAAGCCGTGGAGATTTGACAATAGGTCATAGTTTGATGGAGATTTAAAACTATATGATAGTTCTCGTGGGGAAATAGCTAAGAGAAATAGAGAATGACACGTGTATCAATGAAAAGCGATGCCACTCGCTTTCTTATGAGTTTTTACTGGGCTCAATATTGGGTATGTTTTAGTTCTATATGGAGTTTTAGGCTACACAAATTTGGGCCAATTTAATATAGAGTGTTAGAACACACATTTTCTTCGTCTATATTCTTCTTTGGTTCATCTTCTTGGCGACAACATATCTGCAAAACAGTACAGAATTATACTGAATCCAAGCGTCGTGTTTAACGTAATCATTAATGATAGTTCCCACTCTTCACAAGATTCATCAATGAATGCATTCCCTCTTTACTCCCTTTATCTCAATTCAACTATAAAAAGGTACATCCTCTTCCTTGAAAATCATAATCATCATGGTAATCCTCTCAATCATAGTCTTTTAAAAATAATTCATGGTAGCAAAATTTGTAATTTCGGTGACTTCTGGCGTTATCTCTTTTTGCGTTCGACTTTATTGGATCAGTTTTTGGATTGAGTGTCATGTTCTCCGTATACATTTTTTAATTTAGTTTCTATGTATCTTGAGATGGTGATTTTGTTTTAGTATCTTTGTTTGAATAATTTTATAATTTGGTAAAGGTGGTGTTAGACTGGAGCATGATTTTGGTTCCTTTCTAATATTAAGTACTTCGCAAGAAAAGTGTTGCTGATGGGTGGGATGAAGTTGTGATCTATCTCTAAGGGTTCAATAAGGTCGATGATTAGGAAGCCAATGTGTCTTGAAGCTCCAGATCGGAATGATTTATTCCTTTATTTTTTCTTGAATATATGATTTGGCTACGCTCTTCTTTGAATTAATGATAATGTTTGTATGTTTATTTCAAAAATAACAGCAAAAGCTGCTGAAATATTAGCCAAAGATCTGAAAGTTTTGGCAACGTTTAAAGAAAATATGGTGCCAAAACTTTCAGATCAACTTAAGTAAATATTGCTTTAACCTTAATATAAGTAAATATTGCTTTAACCTTAATATAACTGAACTTTATAAAATGCAAACACTTAGTGTTAAAGTGTGTGTGCGTTTGATATCTCCACAAAGAAAAAAGACAATAGTCAAATATGGCGATACAAAATCAGCAAGGTACGCAGATGATCTATTTCGAAGGTGGAGGAAAATGCTCATTGGATTTCTCTGGCAATATTTACTTCGAAGTTTTGGCAACGTTCAACCTCCATATTCAACTCCTTATGTTTAATATGTTCTCTAAGCTCCTTATTCAACTCTCCTTTGTTATTAAAGTTTTAGTCTGTTTAAGACATGTTTTTGAGGGTATAGCCAAGCTCTGGCTTGCGTTACAACATCCTATTATCTAAGGTTGAGGTGATCAAATTCAACTTAGCATTGAGATTTACTTAAACAAATAACTAATTAGAAAAATCATAACAATTTCATAACATCAGTAAGCCATTAACTACTTTAGAAGAACCCTAAATCTAACAATGGACTACTCAGGCAAGATTGTGATAAACATGATGAATAGTTGAATGAATATAACAATAAGAAACAAGGTAATTCAAGATCTTAGTCTGTAAATGGAATAGATCTCTCTCTTCAATGGTAGCCGTCAAAATTGCAAGTATCAAAAAACGGTTGTAAAACAAGCGTCCCTTGCAAAACAACTAAGAAACCTAATAAATAGTCTAAAATGTGGTCATAGACTTGTCTTGCAAATAATAAAACTTATGGGTAAAATTGTGATTTCTTCAAATCTTCTATTAACTCGTGGAAGTGTTGACCGTCAATCGACACTCAGGGTTAGACGTCAATCGATGGTTTCTGTGTATTCTGGTTCTGACTTCGAGTTTTCGACTGAGCATTCTTCAATGCTCCAAAATGATCTAAAAGATCCAGTTGCTTCCAATGAGTACATGAACTTGTAAAAATTCTAAATACCAATTGCATATAAAAGACTCTATAACCACACATATAAAAGACTCTAAAACCACACATTCCTATAGGACCATCGATCGACATCCTTATAGGACCATCGATCAATGGTCAATTGTGTGCCTCCTATATATAAATATGCATGTGAACTTTTAAAATGAAATAAGAGGCACACAATTGACCATCGATCGACATCCTTCTAGGACCATCAATCGATGGATGAGTCTCGAGTCTTTATAAGCTCGACACAATCCCTTTTCATAAAACTTTTTCATAACCGCCAAAACTGTTGCGATTTCTAAATCCAATTTCTATCCTGAATTTTGGCCGATTTTGCTCATTTTGAGCCTAACCCACTCGATTTTTCACTCTATATATGTTTAGTTCATTAATCCACTGATAATCAAGGTATGTTCTCTAAATCTCTTAGTTTAGGGAATTTCTAGGGCTTGCGAGAAAAAAAAATTTAGGGTTTAGATCGGAATTTAGAACATAGTAGGGTGATAGACTACTAGATTTTTGTATATTTTCTGGTTCTTGTTTATTTTGGCGATTGCAGATGGACGAGAGAAGAACCAAACGCGGTTCCTAGTGTTGTTTCAAACGTGGTTCGGTAGGCCCATAGTGCATCATCCAGTTTTAAAGACCAATCTTTACGGGTTGATCTTACCGTCTTTTCTAAGATTTCTTTGATTTGACGATTGAATACTTCTACTTGTCCGTTAGTCTTAGGATGATAGGGTGTTGCTACTCGATGGTGAACTCCATGTTTCTTGAGTAGTTTTTCGAACACTTTTTAAATAAAGTGGGTACCTCCGTCGCTTATTACGATTCTTGGAACTCCAAATCGGGGAAATATTATACTTTTGAAAAGTTTGACGACTACAAAAACATCATTTTTCAGAGTGGCAACCCATTTGAATACGTAGTCTACAACGACTAATATGTATCTGTTTCCTTGCGAAGAAGGAAAAGGATCCATAAAGTCAATGCCCCAGAAATCAAACACTTTACCTTCAAGTATGAAATTATGTCCAATTTTGTGTCTCTTGCTGATTTTTCCTCTCCTTTTACAGGGATCGCACTTTGCTATGTAGGCTTGAGCATATCAAAACATGGTTGGCCACCAAAATCCTGGTTGTAGAATTTTTGACACTATCTTAAAACTGGCGAAATGCCCAGCATAATCGGATCCATGACAATGATGCGGAATATCTGAGGTTTTGCTTTCAGTAACGCGTCGTCTGTATATGCCGTCAGAATTTTTTTTGTAAAGGTAGGTTCATCCCAGTGATATCTCTGGATTTCTCTTAGAAATTTCGTTTTTTTTGGGTAAAAGAGTTCTGGTCCTACGCCAATTGCAAGATAGTTTACTATATCTTCCTACCAGGGTCTACTAGAGGTGTTCAAAGCACACCCCGACTTAAACTTCAACCTCTAGGAGAATCACTTTTTGAAATCGAAGGATTGCATCTGACATGTATATCTAGTGGAATGATCATCTTGTCCTTCTTTTCAGAGATGTCATCGATCGATGGTCCTTCGCGGGCATCGATAGATTCTTCCTCATGCGACGAACGCACATGACGAATGAAAGTTGATTATGCTTGGTAGACGTTTTCTGTAGGTAGAAAATCGTTGATAGGGATTTCGTCTTTGACTCTTATTTGAGATAAGTGATCTGCGACTCCGTTTTCTACTCTTTTTTATCCTTGACTTCTATGTCGAATTCCTGTAAGAGGAGAATCCATCTTAAAAGTATAGGTTTCACATCCTTTTTGTTCATTAAATACCTCAAGGCGGCATGGTCGGTATGGACGATCATTTTTGAACCTACTAGATACGAGCAATTTTTTGAAAGTGAACACTACAGCTAGTAATTCTTTTTTCTATTGTCGCCTAATTGCGTTGTGCATCATCGAGAGTCCTACTAGCGTAGTACATAGCGTGCTGTTTTTTGTCCTTTTTCTGTCCGAGAACAATGCTTACAGCGAAATCGCTGGCGTCGCACATAATTTCAAAATGTAAACTCCAATCCGGTGCTTGCACAATCGAAGCAGATACGAGGGCCGATTCGATTTCTTTAAAAGCTGTCAGACATTCAGGTGTGAAGTTGAATTTCACTTTACATAGGAGTGATGTAAGAGGTCTAGAATCTTGCTAAAATATTTTATGAATCTTCTATAAAATCCAGCATGTCCTAAGAAGCTTATAATGTCTTTCACGTTTGTGGGTGGTGGAAAACCTGTCACTACTTCGATTTTGGCTATGTCCACCTCAATACCGGCTGCTGAGATCTTGTGTCCCAAAAAGATCCCACTATTAACCATAAAGTGGCACTTTTCCCAATTTAGGACTAGAATCTTTTCTTTGCATCTTGCCAACACCTTGCACAGGTTATCCATGCATGTTTTGAAATCTGGACCGTACACTGAGAAATCGTCCATGAAAACTTCCATGAAGTCTTCGATCATGTCAGTGAATATAGACATCACGCATCTCTGGAATGTTGCAGGAGCGTTACAAAGTCCGAAAGACATTCTGTGGTATGAGAATGTTCCATAAGGACATGTGAAAGTGGTCTTTTCTTGATCGTCGGGATGTATAGGAATCTGAAAAAAAATTGAATACCCATTCAGAAAACAATAGTATTGATGGCATGCGAGCCTCTCTAACATCTGATCAATAAAAGGTAGAGGAAAGTGATCCTTTCGCGTGGCAGCGTTTAGCTTTCTGTAATCGATACACATTTTGTGTCTTGTTACAGTTCTCATCGAGATTAATTCGTCTTTGTCATTCTTCACCACTGGAATTTCTCATTTCTTTGGGACAACAAGAAGTGGACTGACCCAGTTACTATATGATATCGGGTAAATAACACATGCTTCCAGAAGTTTCATGATTTTTTTGACTACCTTTTTCAAGTTGGAATTTAATCTTTAGTGATGTTCAATGGTTGATTTTGATTCATCCTCCAGGTGTATCCTATGCATGCATAGATTAGAGGAAATTCCTGGAATGTCATCTAAATAATATATGATAGCCTTGCAATGTTTTCGCAACTTGTTAAGCAAAAGTGCTTGCTCTTCGCTATTTTGGTCGGTATTCATGATGACATGATAGGATTTTTCGTAAAGAAAGGCATATTTAAGTCCAACTAGGAGCTATTTAAGCTCAATATTAAGTGCTTTCTCCTTACTCCAATCTCTAGTCATTGAACGCTGTTGATCGACGATATACACTGCTTGTCGATCGATGGTAGTTAACGTGATCTAATACTTTCGTTTCGGGAAGAATTTGGGGACGATGCTCGTCAATGTCAAGATGAATGGGGTTTGATTTTTCTTTCCCATCTTGCGCAATTCTAGGAAATTCATCAATGGTGATGTTCTATTTTGCGATAGGAATGAGTTTTTTTTTTTTTGCTTCGTAAAGTTATATCATTGATTTGACTACTAGGGTTGGTGTCTGTCATACCAGGTAGAAATCCTTCTTCTCTCCTGATAGTCAAGGTGTTATTTGCAACTTGGTTGTCGATCCTCTTCATTTTCTCACTCAGAGTTTTGAATTTCTCCGTTATCTCCGAGTATATTAAATCTAATCTATCCTCGAGGTCGGTGGTTACCCTACGGTTTCCTGTGAATACTTGATTTCTTGATTTATTGATTTTGAACTTCTTTCGTGTCTCTTCACAGTTACGTTGTAGTTGCTTGAGAAACTGCCAATGTTTTCCCAAGATCATTGATCGTGTAATCTCATCACATCCATGAACTCAACTAGTCTTTTGTTCCTGGAATAAATATCACGTCCTCACCATGTTGTTCGGATTGAGTGTGCTTATCTAGAAGAGCTGCTACTGAAGCAATAGTCTTTTTAACTTGGATAAAGACTTTCTACTCTGCGGACGTTGATGGTTCCTTTCCTTCGGTATCTCTCATCTCAAAGGCTTTACCTAAAACTACATTTTCAATCAGCCTCTTAGCGTCCTCAGGGTTTCGAGTACCGAAGTTCCCCTCGTTGGCGGTATCAGGGATGGTTTGATAATCTAGGTTTAGTCATCTATTAAAAGTGTTGATGAGTTGGGATTCTGAAAAGCCCTGGTTTGGCCATGCGAAATGGTAGTCTTTAAACCTTACCCAAGTGTTTTAAAAAGATTTTTGCTTACCTTGAAGGAATGTCGAAATTTTTCTTCTCTCTTTCCAGTATCTCTCCTCGTCGAAGAAGTAGTTAATGAAAGTGTTTCTAATATCCTTCCAGCAAGTTAGGGATCCTGGTGGTAGCTGGTCTAGCCACCTCCTGGCGTCCCCTACAACGGAGAAAGGGAAAAGCTTGCAATGGTTAAAGCCGTCAGGCACAATGTCTTAAAGCAGTTCGATGTGATCGTTTGGGTGTTCAGTGGGGAGGCCACTAAACAGAATTTTACGTATTAGAACAATGTAATCAGCGCTAAGTTCAGAATTTCCTGCATGGTTATTTGGTAATCTGATAGAGGATATATTGGAATGAGTCCTATTGGGGTTTAAGTATTCAAGCATTGGTAATTTATATTTAATCTCATCTTTTGGAGTTTTAGTAATTTTGTTAGGAATTGCAGCCCCCTGTTTGTTAATGATTTGGCTTGCTTCGTTGCATTCATGATCATTTAGATCTTTCAAAACTATTTCCTCATTAATAATTTCAGTATAGACGGACTTACCTGCTTCCGTCTTATCGGTATCGATCGATGGCGGTAGCAGAGTGTCGCCCGACGTTGGTGGACGAACGTCGATCGATCCTGGAAGAGATCCATCGATCGATTATGATCGTCCAGAGGCCATATTCTCTTCAAAAGGTACATTTTTCATCATGAATAAGAAAAGAACAGGTTAGCAACAGTAAAGTAAAAATGTAAAATGTATTCTAAACAAAATCTAATGGCAATAAGTAAGAGTCTCCGGAAATGGCGCCAAATTTGATGTAAATTTTAACCCTATCAGCTACTTTTTAGTCTCTCAGATAAGATGTTCAGTGTAGTACTTAGGGATCAAATCTATAGAGACTCTAAGATTATTCAATAGATTTATTGTTTTGAAATAAAACTGATGAAAGTATTAATTGATGAATAGTGATTTAAGGATTAGTTTAGTTTGTAAAGATTATTGGGAAGGATTAGACTTAGGGGAACTCTCATGTAGACTAAGTAATGCGGGCTAACATAATGTTAATGGTTTTAGTGAAGCGTTGTTCTGAACTCAAACACTGAACTTTAGGTAAGTCACTCTCGTGATTCTTAACGGAGTGTCGATCGATGGCCACTACGTGGTGTTGATCGATGCTAATTTTAAACATATACGATTCTTATGTTTGATATGTTCTTTAAACTCCTAATTCAACTATCGTTTCTATTAGATTTTTAGATTGTTTAAGACATGTTTTAGGGTATAGCCAAGCTCTCGCTTGTGCTACAACATCCTATAATCTAAGGTTGAGGTGATCAAATTCAACTTAACATTAAGATCTACTTCAAAAAAAGAGGTAACTAGAATAACCCTAACAATTTCATAACATCAGCAAGCCATTAACTACCTAGAAGAACCCTAAATCTAACAATGGACTACTCAGACATGATTCGTACGGTTGCCTCTCAAGTGTAGAAGGAAATTTTCAATTGCTTAAACCACGTAAGAGGACAAATTACATTGGTATTGTTGAGCTTGGAAACTGATGCTCTCAATTGGTATAATGTGGAATCAAACAACCATGAATTACAATTTTTTGGATTTAAGTTTAGATTCCTTGCTTGGTATGCACAAGTTCAAGAGTTAATCTGTTTCAGTAGATCCTGAAGAATGTACCAGCCCCTGAAATTGTTTATGAGAACTATGTTGGCTGTGTTTTTCCTATTGTAGAGGTATAATAAGAAGCTTTTTCTTAGAACTTTTTTGGCATCAGAATTCTTCCTAAGAAGGAACTAGTTTGTGAGATTGTTCGAATGACAGATATGGGATGCTCTTTAGCAGTGAGGAGCTTGATATTTTTCTAAACGGTGGAGCGTTCGGAATGGTCTCTCAAGTGGCTTCTAGAACTACAGAGTATCAAATATTACTATGAATTTAGTCAAGGTGTGTTAGTCTTTGAAGATGCTTCGGTTGAACCGATCTGTAACAAGAATGGAGAAAGGTAAGTGTTTGAACCGAGTTTAGACAACACGACTGAAACTCGTCGGTGGGTTTGTCACAAGGAAAATTTTATTTATATCGGAAGTGTTTATTACAAAATAAGGTGACTAGTGCTCTCTAAAGAACTGCCCCTTCTTAGTTGGCCATCCCTTCTCCTTTTATAACTAAATTGGGATGCCCTAATTACATCAACCCTTATTGGGCCTTTACTCGTCGGGCCTAATATCTAGGCCAGGAGATAAAAGTCTTTAAGCCGCCCATTCCTGATCCACTTAGTAAGCCAACTTGGAGTAGTCTTTCCCGGATAAAAGTGCCCATAAGCCAAACCTTTTGCCGCCAGTGTTAAGCCGAGCCGACCGATCAACTTGTCGATGGGCCAAGCCGAGTATTTTGTGGGCCTTAAAGGGGGGGGGGGGGGGGGGTTAAACCCACCTCCTACAATAAGTTCCCCCCTTAGTTTACTGATGTTCGGCGCGATCTCAGTAAATTGGTTCGATTATGGTCCATGGGTACTAGGCTTGGCGAGAAAAAGGTTGAAGGGCGTACCTCCCTTTTCGATGCGTTCATTCTTTTTTACGCCGTTTTGTCGCTGGAACGATACGGTCGTTAATGACTCTGGTTTGTCGGTGTGACCGAAGGCTGGAGAGGCCGCAAGGAACTGAAGAGTCATCGAACGGGATGGGTTTCTAATGGGGCTCAGGCCCATTTATGCCGGAAGTCGAAGAGTCGCGAGTTTTTGGGGTACCAGAGGGCTCTTAGGGCCCAATTAGGCATTCCTAGACCTAATTATTATGCCTTCGGAACACGCGCTTCCTCTTTTCTTATAAATAGGAGATATCCGCTATCCTCCTTTCATTCTTCTCTGCCCGCGAAGGTACTTTCTCTCTCTACTCCCTGCTCTTCTACTTCTCTCTCTAGGTTTTCGTTGTAGAAGGCGAAAATATTTGCAAAGGGTCATGGCGCCGACAAAAAGACTGTCCCATGAACAGAAAGGGAAGGGGGTGGCTGTGACACCCCCGATCGTAGATGACCGGAATGACACGGTCGATGTTCCCTTAAATCGGAGGAGAGACACTCGCGACCTTGATCTCGTGCAGTCAGGATGCTATGATGGAACACCTCGAACATGGCTTTTAGCGGCAGAGGTACGTTAGTCGCTGATGAAGCGATTTCTTAGGGGTGAGGATGAATGGGAAACGACGCATCTGATGTGTTCTGTGGAGTCAGAGGGTTTTTCAGAACGCGGTGGGTCTGTCACGTTTCTCATATTTCCAGGCGACGATAGCCAAGTTGTGGTTCCTATCCTCGTCTGATCTACGTCCTATCGTTTTGTCGTCGGGACGTGGCTATCATCAATTCCTCAGCGGCTCATTCTGAATCATGGTGGGCTACTGGTGATGGCATGCAGAGATTCGACAAATCTCTGAGCGTCCGAGCCTTCGAGGAATTATTTATAAAGCTGATGCCAGACGGTCTTTCTGCGTGAAGAAGTGAGGCCGAATTACAATATTCCTAACCGGTCACGAACCAGACCCGACTGGCAAGCGTTGGGTACTTTTTACATAAAGTTCCCGACGAGTTTCCGCCTTCGAGAACTGCGAGCAAAGACTCAGGGGTCCTCTGAATTGGCGATTGGTAGATAAGCTTACGGAAATAAATGTTTATCGTGCAATTTTAACAACAAAAAAATGTGCAGTTGATCATGCCGAACACACTCGACTAATCCCGAAGATTCAGTGAGGAGGAGGATTCCGCCGAGCTTTAAAGTCGCATCACAAAACGTAGTTTCTCTTTTTCGTCGTTTCTTTCTTCTTCATTTTGCAATTCTTCCTCGTATTGATTATGTTCTGATGCAGGTGACTGGGTTTCAGATCTGCTGCCCAAGTCATCTCGGGTAGATAAGCGTTTGTCGCTTTTCACGAAGGGGGAGCAACTGAGCTGGAACGGGAAAGGCTGATTTGAGGAGAGGCATGCGGCAGAGGTTTCATACGCCTTAGGAAGCTCTCGCAGCTTCGAAGTCACGCAAGAGATGGGATCCGCGTGCAAATGCCATGGGTCGCTAAATACATACCGCCATTCAGCAACACCGCGATCGACAGTCCGTTGCGACGGCATTGATACGGCTCGCTTCCTCTACAGCCAAGCTTCGGGACGCAGAAAATGTCTGAAAATGTTGAGAGGGAAGGGGCGGCGAAATCACGCAGGAAGAACCAATAGGACTTCTTTGCCGGCCCAAAGACAGGAGAAATTCAAGGAGGAAGCTTACTCGCGCTGGAAGTGGGAGCATCCCCGCAATCTGATCTTTTCTCTGTCTCGTTGGTCCTGGAATCGCCTTTTTTGCGATGAGGGTCCTTTTAGCTGTGTCGATCCGCTTGGGTTCTAACACCGGTATTGATTGATCCTAAGATAGCCATCAAGTCTCCAGCTGGCAGGAGGGGTTCTCTTGGGGCTCCCTTCGGGTGGTGAATGTTGTGGTCGAGGTCTCTGAGCTTTCTGGGACCTAAGGGGCGAAGAGACTTCAAGCCTAGGCATGAGGCGACGAAACAACGCTAATCCGTTGGAGAGCAACAAGGCCCAGGAGCTAGGCACAGACGGCTTGAAGAAATCCATAGCGCCACTACTCATGAACCGTCAAGGAGAGAGCGGAAAGATCCATCTGCTTAGGATTATCGGATCGGATTGTACTCTCTGCGGACAGCTCTTCTTCCCGCATCCTTGTCCGCTTTCTAGCTCTTCTTATCTTTTTCTTTTGTTTTTTTGGTGTTTTTATCGGTTTGGTTGTACTGTTGTAGACTTTTTCTTTGTATGATCACTTTTACCTTAATGGATAGCTTATTTGCCAATAGTTTTTTTCGATCGATCAGAATCATCGAAGTAATCGCTGTTTAATCGTTTGTCGACTAGGATTTTCGGAAGTGCATTTAATCGAAGTAACCCATTTAATCGTTTGTCCGACCATGATTTATCGAAAAAAATTTTGTTTTTTTAAATCGAAAGCAACGCGTTTAAATCGTTTATCGACGCACGATATCGATGTCATTTTTAAGCCAAAGTAATGTTTGGTCGGTACTGCTGATTGTGGGTTTTGAAGGGAATAATGGTTTCCCGTCCGCATTTGAAGTAATTGTCGGCTTTTTGGTTTGGCCAGACCCTGCAAGAAATTTTCAAGGGATGAGAATTATTCCGTAGACCGCTGCTCAACCGTGGATGGCGGTTTTTTCCTTGGGTTCCTGTCTGATCACGACGTATTCCTTTGGCGGTGTGGTGGTGTACGATGCCAGAGCATACGAGTTTTTAGTCATTTGCTTGGTGCGTGCAGCTTTGCGTTGAACCGGAGTAATTGTTGGACTCCTTGGGAAAAGACATGTAATTCGTTTTCGGTTGATTCGTCTCCGATTCCTCTGGAGGATTGAGGATGGTTATAGCTGGAACCCTGAAGAGGGTTGCCTACGTACCCTGGTAAGGGATCAAGCCATTTCGTAGTTTTGTTGGGTGTCGAGTAAAAGTGGCCTTTTAGGGGGCACAATTTCTCATTTTTTTT